>JARQOC010000002.1:561264726-561309142 GCA_033576535.1 Allobates femoralis | reverse complement strand
CAACGCAGTGTTCACAGCCTGAATTTAAAAAGCTAACACCGTCTTTTAAGTTATCACCACCGACTGGGACGCTTCTGATAACTGAAAAATTTTTTTTTTTTTTGGAGAGAGAGAAAACCTTTATTATTGCAGAGGGTCAGCAACGTGTAAGGCCACCTCTTCTGCACTAACATCCTAGTAAGGTAATTTCCTGTAGGGTGTATATAAAAAAAAAACATGCGGTGCCAATCTCAGCCCGTTACCAATGTAACTCTCTGGTGCACTCTTAATGAAGTTTTATGTACTCACCTCTTGCCATGAAACAATAATAAATCTGAATAAATCTCATGCATCAGAGATTTATTTGGGTTTCCTGCTCGCCTCAAATTGATCATGTGTTGCATCCTGCCACGGATTCCCATAGGCAGAAATGTTCAATAGGAAGTAATCCAATACTATTGTGGGCACGTGCCCCATGGTAATGATTTTAAGAAGTTCTTGTCCACAAATAAAATTTATTGCTCAAACATACAAAAATATAAAAAAACAGATACAATGCATTTTGGTGTGGATAACTGTCTTCTTTAGGTATCTGACTAAAAATACAAAATAAATACAAATAAATATGACTCTTTGCTTTATACGTAAAAGATAATTACACCTTGCTAGGTACTCAAATGAGGGTGTGGGTATAACCACACCTGTCTAATCAGTCTCATTATACTAATACATGTCTCAACAAACTATGTTTTAAAAACCCATTTTTTGCTCTTTTTCTGTGCTTATTCATACGACCACGTAAAGTCTGCGTTGTGCGGCCCACGTACTGAAGAGCACAACACAGACTTTACTTTCTCTCATTTATTACTTAAGCATGATAAGAATTTTAACCCCTTCCCAACCTATGACATTATAAAGACGTCATGAAAGTCGGTGCGTCCCCGACCTATGATGTCTCTATAACGTCATGTCTTCATTGCGGTCCTGCAGCTCCGGTGACTCGCTCAGTGACAAGTCACCGAAGCTGCAGGATCGCAAGGACCCACACTTTAGCCCGGGGGGGGGGCTTAGCTCCCCCATAGCTAAACTCACTCTAATTGGCAGTTGAAATTGAAACTACAAATTAGAGTGAGTTACCCCTCCAGATCTGATTGGAGCTCTCCAATCAGATCTGGATGGGCGGGTTGGCAGATGACCTCCTCCTCCTAGCCCCCTCCAAACCCCAGGACTGATGAGCCCCCCTGATCCCTTTCCCACCCCCCTACCTGGCAGTAACAGTCATCCACCGGCGGTAACAGTCATCCGCCGGCGGTCTGCACCTGCCAATAAGCTTCCTCAGCCCCTTCTGGTGGGATCATGGAGGGGGCTGAGGAAGCTGACCCCCCTCTCTGCCTCGTACCCCCTCACCTCCCGGCGGGCTGCACTCGCTGGTGCACCCACCGGCCAGCCTCCTCTGCTCTGGTGTGGGCCCCTCCTCTCCCAGGCTCCTCCTCCTGGATGAAGTGAGTATGAATGAATCAATGAATGAATGGATGGATGGATGGATGGATGAGTGAGTGGGTGCATGCATGCATGGGTGAGTGGGTGCATGCATGCATGGCTGCATGCATGGGTGGATGGATGGGTGAGTGGGTGCATGCATGCATGGGTGGATGGATAGGTACATGCATGGGTGGATGAGTGCATGCATGGGTGGATGGATGAGTGCATGCATGGGTGGATGGATGTGTGCGTGCATGGATGTGTGCATGCATGGATGGATGTGTGCATGCATGGATATTGCATGGATGAATGTGTGCGTGCATGGATGGATATGTGTGTGCATGGATATGTGTATGTGTGGATGTGTGCATGGATGAATGTGTGCATGTGCGTGCATGGATGTGTGGATGTGTGCATGCGTGCATGCATGTGTGCATGGATGGATGTTGCATGAATGGATGTGTGCATGCAAGGATGTGTGCATGCATGGATCTCTGCGTGCATGGATGGATGTCTGCATGGATAGATGTGTGCGTGCATGCATGGATGTGTGCATGCGTGGATGTGTGCATGCATGGATGTGTGCGTGCATGGATGTGTGTGTGCATGCGTGGATGTTTGTGTGCGTGGATGCATGTGTGAATGTGTGGATGCGTGCGTGGATGTGTGGATGCGTGCATGGATGGATGTCTGCATGGATGGATGTGTGCATTGATGGTTTGTGTGTGTGTGTGTGCATGCATGGATGGGTGCATGCGTAGATGATGAGTGCATGGGTGGACGGATGGATGCATGGATGGATTGATGGGTGCAACAAGGGATCAAAAGTCCTCTTGTTGTAGTCTCTGGGATCATAGTTATGGTCCACTGTATGACAGATCATTGCCATACAGTGCACCATAATTCTGACCCCAGAGACTGTAGGAAGAGGACACTTGATCCCTTGCTGCAGTCTCTGGATTGAGCAGAGGTGATCGAGCGATGTGGGACCTTCATTGTGGACTTCAACGGAGGCGATTGAGTGTCGTGGGACCTTCGTTGTTTTTTTTTCAAATAAAAAGATTTTTCTCTGTGTGGTGTATTTTTTTTGAATATTTACTAAAGATTCCTAATTAGTGGGTCTAACATTGGCCCGACATTATGAATCTCAGGCATAGTGCCAGATGCCAATAAAAAGCTGGCATTAACCCCTTTATTACCCAGTTTGCCACCAGCACCAGGGCAACTGGAAGAGCCTGAGTACAGCGCCAGAAAATGGTGCTTCAATGAATGCACCATTTTCTGGGGCAGCTGCGGGATGCAATTCGCAGCATGGGGGACCCAGAACGCTTGGGCCTCTCCATGCTGAAGATTCCAGTACCCAGCTGCCTAGTTGTACCTGGCTGGGCCAAAAATATGGCGGAGCCCCACGTCATTTTTTTTTTCTAGAATTAGTTCTAGAAATTTAAAAAAATGCACTTCGCTGTATTTTGGGTTGCCAGCCAGGTGCACCAAGGCAGCTGTCAGTTGATGGCAGTCCGTAGCTGCCAAGTTGTTCCTGGCTGGACCAAAAATATGGTGGAGCCCCAAGTCATTTTTTTTTCTAAAATCAGTTCTAGAAATATAAAAAAGAAGGCTTTCGCTGTATTTTTGGTTGCCAGCCAGGTACAACTTGGCAGCTGGGGGGCTGGAATCCTCAGCATGGAGACACCCAAACGTGGGCCCCCACGTTGCAAATTGCAACCCACAGCCACCTCAGAAAATAGCGCATTCATTAGAGGTGCCATTTTCTGGTGCTGTACCCAACTCTACCAATTGCCCTTGTGCTGGTGGCACACGGGTTCTCCATATGCAACATGGTGTCCACTATCAATTTCAATGGAAAAATTATTTCCAATTGTTAGCAGAAACCATGTCGCATATGGAGAGCCCCTCCCTATGTGCCTGAACATTGGAACTCCCCCACAAGTGACCCCATTTTGGAAACTAGACCCCCCAAGGAATTTATCTAGATGCATAGTGAGCACTGTAAACCCCTAGGCTTCTTCACAAATTGAACCGTAATAAGGAAAAAGTACTTTTTTCACACAAATTTTTTTTCATTTTTACAAATCAATTTGTGAAGCACCTGGGGGTTCAAAGTGCTCACTATGCATCTAGATACGTTCCATGGGGGGGTCTAGCTTCAAAAATGGGGTCACTTGTGGGGGAGCTCCAATGGTTAGGCACATAGTGGCTCTCCAAACGCGACATGGTGTCTGCTAATAATTTGAATGGAAAAATAGCTGAAATTGTTAGCAAACACCATGACGTGTTTGAAGAGCCCCTGTGTGCCTGAGTATTGGAGCTCCCCCACAAGTGAACCCATTTTGGAAACTGGACTCCCCAGGAAACTAATCTAAATGGATGGTAAGCACTTTGAACCCCCAGATGTTTCACAAATTGATCCATAATAATGAAAAAGTACTTTTTTTTCGCAAAAAATTTCTTTTAGCCTAACTTTTTTCATTTTCACATGGGCAACAGGATAAAATGCATCCTAAAATTTATTGGGCAATTTCTCCTGAGTACACCCACCGATGCCTCATATGTAGTGATGGGCGAATCCTAAATTACTCGGAATCGCTTGACTCTAGCGAGTCCGAGCCCAGGACTCGCTACTCGTTGCGAGTCTAGCGAGTCCAATGTTAATGAATGGGGAAGCGAGTAATAGCGAGTAGTGTGAGATTTACAAATCGCAGATGTGTCTCGGAAGCTTCAGCCTGAAGCAATCCTAGTTTTGTCATTTATTTGCATTGGACTCCTTTACTTTGTAAGTAATCGCTGGGAAACTCGCACAGATAAGAGTCCTGTCTGCTCTGTGCAGCTCCAGGGCCTAGAGCCCGCCTGCTGCCTGATGTAGCAGTGCTGAGATTGTTCTCAGTCTGCTCATTCCCTGTATACAGACATGAATGTCTGTGCACAGAGATGATGTAGCAGTGCTGAGATTGTTCTCAGTCTGCTCATTCCCTGTGCATAGACATCTATATCTATACACAGGGGATGTAGCAGAGAGGACATCGTGTTTTGGACTGCGTCGGACGGAAGAGGATTTTTTTAATTAAAGATGGAGTCCCTAATGGCTTTTTTTTTATTTCTAATAAAAAAATTTCTCTGTGTTGTGTTTTTTTTAAAACAATTTAATAGAAATTCATGGCGGTCATGTCTAATATTGGCGTGACCGCCATAAATTTCGGGCTTAGGGCCAGCTGATAATACAAAGCTGGCCCTAACCTCTATTACCCAGCGTGCCACCGCCACCAGGGCCGCTGGAAGAGCGGGGTTCAGCGCCAGAGGATGGCGCTTCAATGAACGCGCCATCTTCTGGGGCGGCTGCGGGCTGCAATTTGCAGCGGGGGTTGCCCAGAAAGCTTGGGCATCCCTGCGCTGCGGATTCCAGCCCCCAGCTGCTTAGCTGTACCTGGCTAGACATAGAAATTGCGCGGAGCCCCACGCATTTTTTTGACTCCGACACGACTCCGAGACGACTCCGACTCGACTCCGAGACGACTCCGACTCCGAGACGACTCCGACTCCGAGACGACTCCGAGATGACTCCGACTCCGAGACGACTCCGACTCCGAGACGACTCCGACTCCGAGACGACTCCGACTCCGACTCGAGACGACTCCGAGACGACTCCGACTCCGAGACGACTCCGACTCCGAGACGACTCCGACTCCGACTCCGAGACGACTCCGACTCCGAGACGACTCCGACTCCGAGACGACTCCGACTCCGAGACGACTCCGAGACGACTCCGACTCCAAGACGACTCCGACTCCGAGACGACTCCGACTCCGAGACGACTCCGAGATGACTCCGACTCCGAGATGACTCCGACTCCGAGACCACTCCGACTCCGAGACGACTCCGACTCCGAGACGACTCCGACTCCGACTCCGAGACGACTCCGACTCCGAGACGACTCCGACTCCGAGACGACTCCGACTCCGAGACGACTCCGAGATGACTCCGACTCCGAGATGACTCCGACTCCGAGACGACTCCGACTCCGAGACGACTCTGACTCAGAGACGACTCCGACTCCGAGACGACTCCGACTCCGAGACGACTCCGAGACGACTCCGACTCCGAGACGACTCCGACTCCGAGACGACTCCGACTCCGAGACGACTCCGAGATGACTCCGACTCCGAGATGACTCCGACTCCGAGACGACTCCGACTCCGAGACGACTCTGACTCAGAGACGACTCCGACTCCGAGAACCGACTCGAGACATCCGAGACGACTCCGAGACGACTCCGACTCCGAGACGACTCGATCCAGACGACTCCGAGACGACTCCGACTCCGAGAGACGACTCCGAGACGACTCCGGACTCCGAGACGACTCGACTCCGAGACGACTCCGACTCCGACTCGACTCCGACCGACTCCGACTCCGAGACGACTCCGACTCCGAGACGACTCCGACTCCGGACTCGACTCCGAGACGACTCCGACTCCGAGACGACTCCGACTCCGAGACGACTCCGACTCCGAGACGACTCCGACTCCGAGATGACTCCGACTCCGAGACGACTCCGACTCCGAGACGACTCCGACTCCGAGACGACTCCGAGACGACTCCGACTCCGAGACGACTCCGACTCTGAGACGACTCCGACTCCGAGACGACTCCGAGACGACGCCGACTCCGAGACGACTCTGACTCCGAGACGACTCCGACTCCGACTCGACTCCGAGACGACTCCGACTCCGAGACGACTCTGACCTCCGACTCCGAGACGACTCTGACTCCGACTCGACTCCGACTCCGAGACGACTCCGACTCCGAGACGACTCCGACTCCGAGACGACTCCGACTCTGAGACGACTCCGACTCCGAGACGACTCCGACTCCGACTCCGAGACGACTCCGACTCCGAGACGACTCCGACTCCGAGACGACTCCGACTCCGAGGCGACTCTGACTCTGAGACTCCGACTCTGAGACTCCGACTCTGAGACTCCGACTCTGAGGAGACTCTGACTCCGAGACTCTGACTCTGAGCCTCTGACTCTGAAATTCATTAAATAATAAAAAAAAAAATGCGTGGGGCTCCGCGCAATTTCTATGTCTAGCCAGGTACAGCTAAGCAGCTGGGGGCTGGAATCCGCAGCGCAGGGATGCCCAAGCAGCCCGCAGCCGCCCCAGAAGATGGCGCGTTCATTGAAGCGCCATCCTCTGGCGCTGAACCCCGCTCTTCCAGCGGCCCTGGTGGCGGTGGCACGCTGGGTAATAAAGGGGTTAATACCAGCTTTGTTATACAAGCTGGTATTAAGCCCGAGATTCTTAATGTCAGGCCACGTTTGACCCAGCCACTAAGAATCTCCAATAAAGGGTTAAAAAAACACAACACAGAGAAAAATTTTTATTTGAAATAAAAAAAAAAAGCCATTAGGGACTCCATCTTTAATTAAAAAAATCCTCTTCTGTCCGACGCAGTCCAAAACGCGATGTCCTCTCTGCTACATCCCCTGTGCATAAATATAGATGTCTATGCACAGGGATGAGCAGACTGAGAACAATCTCAGCACTGCTACATCATGTCTGTGAGCAGGCAGGCTCTAGGACCCTGGAGCTGCGGCAGCCTGCACAGAGAAGACAGCTGGACTCGGCTCGCAAAGAAACAGCAGTTACTTTGCGAGTTTGCCTGCTATCACTGGCACAGTAGCCGAGTCTAATGCAAGACAATGGCAATCCTAGTTTTGTCAGCGTTTGCCATTGATTTGCATTGGACTCGTGCGAGTAAACGCTGGGAAACTCGCAGAGTACCGAGTCCTGCGAGTCCCTTACTACTCGCCGAGTAACGAGTCCTAGCGAGTAGATTCGCCCATCCCTATCTGTGAGCATTTCTCCGGTATACTCTCTGATATGTACACCTTCATCCCTTCATTAAATGGTACCATACTTCTTTGAAGTTGCATCTTTTTGATTCCTGAAATTCCCATCTATGTTGGAGGGGCTGTGGCTTCAGGGGTTCTCTAAGGCACATATTTTGCTTTTGCCCAAAGTTGAGACAGTTTTGGCTGGAGGTCAAGGCTCTGATAAATATTGTTCTGACTCTTGATGTTTCCCTAAATATGGAAATGACTCTTCTTCTTATGTGGTTGAAAGATATAAAAAAATGCAAGCAACCCTTACATATTCTTATGGCTGCAGAAAACCTTATTGCTTCACTATGGAGGGACAATAGGTCTCCGATCATAGAAGAATTAATGGATAGAATTGCATCACACAATCTCTATGAATACCTCTTTGCCATAAGAAATAACAATCAGCATAAATACCAGGAGAAGTGGTCTTCCTGGGTAGTACGTTACGAGCCCACGTTGAATTTTACATATAATGCATCTAGTTATACATATTGATTAATCCATTTTGACATTACGTTGAGAACATTTTTTTCTTTTATGTTACTAATTGAAACTCTTCTTTGGTTTATAGTTGCCTAGGGCATTATATTTATGCTGATTGTTATTTAATCTTTATAATGATTTCTCTATGTCAATGTTTATTGTTCTAGTTATCCTGTATGTTTTGTTTTTAGTTTTCTCTTCTACCTTCTTTTATTTGATTTTTTAATTTTTTGATTACCCTGCCCATTTCCTCTTTCATTTAAAAACACCTCTATGATTACTTAAATTTTTATTGTTATCTAACCAAGTTTAATAATATATGTAACTGCATTATTATTTATTGTATTTTGGTTTATTTTACTTATTGTTAATAAAAAGATTTGAACACAGAGAATAGGGGGAAGTATAAATAATAGAAATGCTAGAATAGAGAGTGCTTAGAGAAAAGAATTAGAAAATGATACCAGTTACATGTGGGTTTTTGGCCTGACAGATTTCCTTTAATATGCACTAATAAAGTTTTCCTATTTTTAAAAAAAGAGAACATGCTTGTTTTCTGTTATAATACTTCCTTCTTCACCTGGGAACTGGCCCATTAGCCTTATTCAAAATTCCAGATAAATTGGTTTCTTTTTCTTATTTCTCCTCCAAATATGTCAGTCTTCAATAACCAATACCCCCAAGCACAAGTGTTACCAGTGGCATAGGGAATGATATGTGTAAATCAGGTGCCTTCTTCAGCCCACCCAAATGAGGAGTTGATTTTCCTGATCACCCAGGGGTCAAAGGTGCTTCTCCACCACCAGAGCAGCTAGGAGAGGAGATGCCCACATATGTGAGCTGGATCTGGGGATGTGGGCCTGATCTGCAGTGAGGTATGGATTCAGTGTTGGTCCTAGATGCTTGAAGAGGTGCCACCGAAATGGAGGTCAGGACATGAGCAATTACCTATGTGAGCTGGGCCCGGGACATCTAGTAGTCAGCAAGAGTATCCTGCAGCTTGCATAGCCTCAACAAAACTTCAGCCGGTGGATCTGGAGTTTGAGGCAGAGGAGGTAGTAATGGCAAAAGCCCCTGTTTCCCTGCCTTCCCTAGCACCCCTGTCAGAGGCTTTTGACTGGGAGAATGCCATGTGGGCCCCATATCCCCTCCCAGCAAGAATCATTATGGGCATGAACCTTTAAGGAACAATATACCAGGGATCAGGTGGTGGAATTTTTTCAGAGGAGAGGGTATGGGTTCATAGTCAAAGAGGGCACCGGTCACCAGTGTTATGTCAATAGGACTAACCTGCAGTGTGAGTATCTGTCTTCCTGACTGGAGGAATATTCTTTAGCCGTTTACCAGCATACCTGTCAGCACTGAGCAATGAGCGGGAAGCGGCTAGTGAATATTGCTCCACTGTAAGTATCGGGACCACATGGATTCCCCAGCAGCCAACCCAGCAGTGCTGGGGAGATTGTGAGACCGCTGTGCTGGGGAGAGCAGGCAGGGGTAGAGATCACTGCAGACGTGTGAGCATACCTCTGGAGCATAGCGTGTGCTCACATCAACTGCTGCTGTCACTGAGATCCATCATCCTGCAGCCACGGTATAGCACTTGTCTTTCATAGTGCAGAACCTGTAATAAGGTAATGAAGAAGGTGGGCTGGATATCACATGGCAGCACAGGGACCTCCCTCTTCATTGCATATGATGTTCCAGCTCATCCTCTTCATTACCTCATCGCAGGTCCTGTAATATGAGAGACAAGTGCTATAGCGTAGCTGCAGGACCTAAGCCACAGTGACAGCAGTTAATGTGAGTGTAAATCCTTAGAATGCATTCTTACTGTTAATAAAGTACTGTACCTACAGGCTTTCTACCACTCCTGTGGTGAACTATAACTCCCAGCATGACAAAGGATCTGCAGGACATGCTGGGAGTTACAGTTCTCCATTGATATAAATTGCACCTTTGAGATCTTAAAGCAGCACTCCAGTGTTTTCAGCACTGGAGTGGTCAAATAGTGTCTTCAAAGACTGTGAGGTCTGCGAGACAAGAGATAGAAGAGAAAAGAGGAGGTGCAGATCTAAATGCAGTATATTATTAGCAAAAAATGCTTGTAGGTATTGTTATTATTATTATTATTATTATTAATAAGTATTTATATAGCGCCATTAGGATACATGGCGCTTTACAATTTAGAGAGTAGACATAGACAAGTGGTCGAAGACGACGACCACAAGAGGCAACAAACGATGACAGATCACAATTAATCGTACGGGTACAATAGGGCCGGGGATCCTGTCCGCGAGGGCTCACAGTCTAAAGGGGGTGGGGAGGGAGACAGTAGGAGGGGGACAGGTAAGAGATGGTGCAGTGGATAGGGTCTCAGTGTGTGTTATAGGCTTGTAGGAAGAGGTGGGTCTTCAGGTTTTTCTTGAAGGTTCCCAGGGTCGGGGAGTGTCTGATGTGATGAGGAAGGGAGTTCCAGAGTCTGGCAGAAGCACGAGAGAAGTCTTGTGTGCGGTTATGGGAGGTGGAGATGCTGGGGGTTGAGAGAAGGAGTTCTTGGGAGGAGTGCAAGTTGCGCGAAGGGAGGTAGCGGGAGACCAGGTCGGAGATGTAGGGAGGGGACAGGTTGTGGATGGCTTTGTATGTCAGGGTTAGGGTTTTGAAGTGAGATCGCTGGGGGAAGGGGAGCCAGTGGAGGGCTCGGCGGAGAGGGGAGACGGGGGAGTAGCGGGGAGATAGGTGGTTGAGTCGGGCAGCAGAGTTGAGGATGGTGTGGAGAGGAACAAGGGAGGTGGCAGGGAGGCCGGTGAACAGGAGATTGCAGTAGTCCAGGTGGGAGATGATGAGGGTGTGGAAGAGTGTCTTAGTCGTGTTGTGGTCAAGGAAGGAGTGGATGCAGGCAATGTTTTTCAGTTGAAGTCGGCAGGCTGTGGCGAGGGCTTGGATGTGGGGCTTGAAGGAGAGGGAGGAGTCGAGGATTACCCGAGACATTTGGCATGGGGGATGGGTGAGAGGGAGCAGCCGTTGATGGTGATGGATAGATCAGGAAGGGGGGCAGGGTTGTTAGGGGGAAAGACAATGAATTCGGTCTTGTCCATGTTGAGTTTGAGGAAGTGGGTGGAAAAGAAGGATGCAATGGCGGATAGGCATAGAGGAATTTTGAATAGAAGAGAGGAGATGTCGGGGCCAGACAGATAGAGCTGGGTGTCGTCGGCGTAGAGGTGGTAATGGAGGCCGTGTGACTCGATGAGGTTGCCTAGGACAAGGGTGTAAATGGAGAAGAGTAGTGGTCCCAGGACCGAGCCTTGGAGGACACCTACGGAGAGGGGGTGGGGCGAGGAGGTGGTGTGGGAGTGGGTGATGCTGAAGGTCCTGTCCGTCAGGTAGGAGGAGATCCAAGAGAGGGCGAGGTCAGTAATGCCAAGAGATTCAAGAATTTGGAGTAAGAGGGAGTGGTCAACAGTGTCAAAGGCAGCAGAGAGGTCGAGAAGGATGAGGACGGAGTAGTGTCCTTTGCTCTTGGCGATCAGAAGGTCGTTAGTGACTTTGGTTAGGGCTGTTTCGGTTGAGTGTTGCGGTCGGAAGCCGGATTGTAGGCGGTCAAAGAGAGCACAGGAAGAGAGGTGGGAGGACAGTTCGGAATAGACGTGTTGTTCAAGAAGTTTTGAGGCAAACGGGAGAAGAGATATGGGGCGATAGTTGGAGACTGTTGTAGGGTCAAGGGATTTTTTTTTAGGATGGGCGTGATTAGGGCATGCTTGAAGGGTGAGGGGAATGTGCCAGATTTGAGTGATATGTTGAAGAGGTGCGTCAGGGCAGGGATGAGGACTGTGGTAAGGTTAGGGATGAGGTGGGAGGGGAGTGGGTCCAGGGCGCAGGTGGTGAGGTGTGATCGTGATAGAAGAGAGGAGAGGTGGTCCTCAGTCATGGGGGTGAAATTGCATTTGGGGGGGATGGGCTGGAGGTGGGATGGGGCGAGGGGAGTGTGGGTCTAAGCTTTGTCTGAGTTTGTCAATTTTGTCTTTGAAGAAGGTGGCGAAGTCGTTGTTCTCACCTTTCTTTTTTTATGTATAGAAATGAAAACCGGGCACTGACCTGTTAGCGGTGTTACTCCTACACTCCTGTAGCGGTGATGTGCTGCGGAATCTCCTGTTGTTCAGCCAGAGTTCAAGACAATAAATCCAAAAAGAAAGATGACGGCACTCAGCATTCCAATTTTGCTGCTGGTTAATTTAATGCAAAAATTACAGCAGCAGGTGCATGATACAGGGAGGGAGGTGCCAGGACCGACGGTGACCGCTTCGCGGAATGTCCCACTTCTACGGGTCCAGTGTACCAGTAGCAGCACTCCACTGTTTTCTCTTTAGCACTTGAGTGCCCCTTTAAATGTAAGCCTCCTGCCCCGATTATTATACTCACCTCTTTCATGCGGTACTTTACCGACACCGCTCAGGTCTTATGGCGCCATCTTCCCCATTTAGCTTTTACCACATTTTTTGCTCAAAATCTTTTTTCCCTATTTTCCCCCCTTTAAAACCTGGGTGCATCTTATGGTCTTGTGCGTTGTACAGTCCGAAAAATCCCAGTATATATTTAACTATCTATCTATCTATCTATCTATCTATCTATCTATCTATCTATCTATCTATCTATCAATCCATCTATTCTTTCCATTTATTATCTATTCTTTCCATCTATTTATCCTTCCATCATTCAGCTGGAACAGCGGATAATTTGAGGAAGCTTAAACTCTCTTTAGGCCCAGTTACATACACATATAATTGTGCAGATATTGTTCGCAGATCTCTGGTTGCAGTGAAATCATGGACACATTGTTCCATTTTGTGGCCGTGTACAAATGGAACAATGTGTCCATGATTTCACTGCAACCAGAGTACTGCGAACAATCTCTGCACAATTATCTGTGTGTGTAACTGGGCCTTTAAAGGGATATTAAGATTCCTGGAGTTCAGAGCTGTTGGCACATTTGTAGGTTGTGAACTCTTCTCAAAGTTCACAGTCTGCGGGTGTGCATATACCTGGAAAATCGGGTAAGCTTTAAAACTCTCTTAAAGGGATGATTATGAGACAATTATAGAAATATTAATACATGGATTAATAGAGAAATGACAAAGGGCACTAAAAGGTGTTTTAACCTTGTATTTAGATAGCAATAAATAATTAATAAAGAAAAAACAATGGAGATCTATACTGTAGATAGATGAATACATAGATTTATCGATAGATGTCAAACAGCTATATAGTGTCCCACCTTCCTATATACTTAGAAAAAAAATACATTCTCACCCCTGTGGAGTGGTTATTTGTCCTTTCTCATTCTCAGGTTCTCTTCCAGAGGCCTGAGATTTGGAGGGCTCTGCACAGGATCTTAATTGTTCCCAGCACTGCGCCTTTCTGCCAGCTAGTGTAAAGCAGACAGGCCACAGCTGGTGACTTTACATTGGATGGTAATTGAAAATAGAGGTCACTCAATACTATTTTTTTCACATTATTTATAAATAAATAATTTGAAAAACATGATGTAGGGTTCCACCCTCCCCAATTTGAAAAAGCAACCAAGGTAAATACGACATCTGGTATCTGGTATGCTCAGGGTAGAAAGGGACATGGATATTGGCTTTCACAACCTAAAAATAGTAGACCACAGCCAACCCAGAACTGGTGCCTCTTTCAGAGGCACCAATCTTGATGTTGTTTGCGCTACCTGGTGTGTTGGTAAATGGGGTTATGGAAGGGGTTAATGACTTGAGATGAGCAAATCTTTTGAAGTTCAGGTTCAGTTCACCAAATTGGCATATGTTTGAATTCAATGTGAGGCAAAATCAAGGGCATAGAAAAGACCTTAAAAGGGACCTAAAACTGCCAAAACAGCTTAAGTTAGGGGCAGAAACAAGGAAGAGTGCCATCTGTAATCCACAGTTAACATCTGCATCTGGCACTGTTTCAAAAATTCACACCCTGCATGTGCCAAAACACCTGTGAACTCCAGAAAGCTAAAAAAAATGATTTAAAGCTCTAAAAAAATCTACAGCTGGATACAAGCCGGTAGACCCAATAGTTAGTGAAACTCTGAACAGTAAGGTTAGATGTTGTCCCCAGCCAGGTGGTCTTCTGGCAAGCATTTGGACCTCAAACAACAGGGAAAGTTTTAGAGCCATTATAAATTTTGAACTTGTTTCCAAAGCCGTGTTCGCTGAATCTTTGGAAATTGTTTGGATTTCTGATCCCGAGCTGAATCTGTACTGTTCGTGCCAAGTTTGAAATTGGTGAACATCTTCTGGAAAGGTTCACTCATCTCAGCCGTGAAGCTCCTGCCACCCCCCTCCACACACACAGCAGTGACGCCCAGAGCATCAAACACCTGTATAATGACAGCCAAGGCTTCCCAATAGAGATCACATCAAGGCAAAATACCTAGATACAGTGGTTCCCACATTACGTATCTTCAGAGTTCTTGCATCAAAGACTGCTGGCACAGTATTGCATCAAGTGCTTTTCCTCACTAGCAGTATCATGTTTTACTATGGTCGGTACACAGTATGTACATCCATATCTGCTTTTCTGTGCAGGGTTGCACACAAAGGTCACCATCTGGTAACTTGCTCTTCATAGCTATTTGCTAGACAGGGTGCTCATGTACCATGCTGACAGACATCCATGAGGCACATCAAGGTAAAGGGAGCCACATGTGGCTCCTGAGCCACTGGGGGACCTTCCTCTAGACTGTAATTTCTATTATTATGCCTGAAAATATGTTGCATTATGCACTCAAATAAAAATACATATTTGCTTCACAGGAACGTTTTCTTGAAAACTATTTGGATTCCTCACCTATATAGAATGATGAATAGTACTGTAGTTCTTTTCTGTGCTGCCAGTCATTTTGAATGTACTGTAATACACTGAGCACTGCTCTTTAGCATGAGAGAAATTAGAAACAGATGGTCTGATGGTCTGACAGTTTAATCTGATGTGTGATAAATCTGCAGTAGAAAATATAGTATCAAAGTCTATTTGTTACATGTGTTACTGATTAACCTCCTTTTAAAAAAGTATCTTTCCTTTAAAAACATTTTGAATGTCTTGAATGTGGTTGCACAAGTGGAGTAAATAAGTTGATATGGCATAAATTGTAATCAGTAAGAATTGTCTGAGTATAGTGAGTGACATATAACATCAATCCAATAATAATTATGGCTTGATATCAGTAGCTATGATGAGGTATAGAATCATCTGAAAAACTGATCCTAAAATAAACAGCTAATTACATAAAACAGTAATTTTATTGAGTACAGTTCAAGTATGTAAAGTGCTTGAATTATTAGCTATCAATATAAAATATAAATCTATAAAATATGACTAATAAGGTGATACTAAATTACATATTTAAGATAATTTAAATATTTCTTTTTAATTCTTTATTTAACTAATTGTCAAGAAGATACAGTACATCCAATTGTATGCCACAAATACAATCATAATGAAGTAAGGAATGGGGCAAAGTTAAAGGGTAAAGGAAGGGGGGGGGGGCAGAGTGATAAGTACCAAAAGGGGGAGACAGAAAGGAGTAGGTAGAGGAGTCTCAGGGAAGGAGGGAAAGGGGGGGGAGAGATAACATAGATAGTAAATTAAGTGAACACAATACATAACAATACAAAACAGGACCAGTTGGGACAATATACCTCCTTAAATCAAGTAAATGTCGCTGGTAAAAAAGGATATACAGTTAGGGGATAGTAAGTGTAGCAACACTTGGGTTGAGTAAGGAGTAAATATATTCGTAACATCATAATTGTCATGACGAGTGGTGCATGTTCAGCTTACATTATGTCGAGGTTGTTGAGGCAAATTAATTTTTCCAGGGAGCCCAAATACTCAAGTAGGTCCCATGCCAGTGGGTCACCCCAGCTACAGAGCTCTTTCATATGGGATATCTGATGGACTTTCTCCACCCACTCCCCAATGGTGGGCGCCTTGGTATCTCCCCAATGAATCAAGATTGAATGTTTGGCTTCCCCCCATCAAGACAGGATCATTTAAATATTTAATAAATATTTGTCCTTGCTATAAAGACCCGTAAATTAGCGACATTATATATTTATTGGAATTACATTTTTCATTCACTTTTAAAGGGACCCTTTCACCAGTCTTATGCATAATAATATCTGCACATCATCTTTTAATGTATGTAAAAGGCATTTCTACAATTACTTTATACCCCCATATGTGCTCCAACATACCTCCAAAAAAATGTGTTATTTCTGTCCTGTACCGAATGCAAATTGCATGGACTGGTCCAATCGGTGAATCCAAATAACACTCAGCACTGCCCTGTCCCTTCAAATGCATCACTTCTATCTAGGGGAAGTGGACAACAGTGATCGAAGTCTCACCCTTAAGGCCCCGTTACACGGTAAGATATCGTGAACAATATTGCTCTAACGTCACGGCTTTGGAGGCGTTCAAACAACATCGTTAGGACGTCGTTGCGTGTAACACCGCAATACGACTACGATAAATCATTAGATCGTTGATCGCAGATTTGAGAACATGTTCTCAAATCAGACGATCCACAATAAGCCAACCTGCTGCATCGTTCTGTGTGACACTACGATAACGATGTTGTTCACGACTTCGCCCATTCACATCAGTGAACACGTATAGTTCGCTGAATTGTGCGAACTATACCTGCTTGCTGGATTGTTGGTGCATCATGCACGATATCTAGGAGTGTGACATCTCACCAACGATGTCTAAATGATGTCCTAACAACCGCACGCCCCCGAGATCCTTAGTGATATCGTTTCAACATTGAAGCGTGTAACAGTATCTTTACACAGAATAGAATCAGAGATCTGCGCAGGTGCGCCTCACTCTGCCCTATTGAACAGCCAGAGAGCTGGACACACAAATAACGCTGGCACTTGTGCATTACATGACACTAGAGATGAGCGAACCTTTTGATGTTT
Organism: Allobates femoralis; assembly: GCA_033576535.1. NCBI lineage: Eukaryota > Metazoa > Chordata > Amphibia > Anura > Aromobatidae > Allobates > Allobates femoralis. Next base: position 561,292,309 of record JARQOC010000002.1, on the reverse strand, counting down.
CGATCTGCCTCTGTTCTAATCAATGGGAGGTAAAATCAAGGATATAGAAAATAGCTTCAAAGGGGCCCAAAAGCTGTCAAACACAGCTCAAACCATTTTACAGTGGAGTTCTGCTGTTTTACCACAAAATTAGCTTAGTAAAGTATCACTTATCAAGCTTCAGCGCCGCTGTCACTATGCTTCCGGAGCCCACTCATGAACCTCACTGCTTCCTTCCTCTTGATTAGCTAAGCCAGGCTGCGGTAAGCGGGAGCAGGCTGGTCTCCAAGGTGAACTGCGGGTATCTAGGCAGCGCGCGCTGCCTAGCTACAAGATGTATACCTTGGTTACCAGGTTTCTCCCTCACCGGCTGGTATCCAAGGTACACAGCGGGTAACTAGGGTATTTTTGTCTGGCCCATTTTTGGAGTTGTGTGAAATGATCAATGTTTTTTTTTTGCTTCATTTCTTTTGTGTTTTTTCATGTAAGACAAATTAAATGAAGATAATAATACCAAATAATTTGTGATTGCAATCATTTTCAGGAAGAAACTGAATATTATCTGACAGAATTGCAGGGGTGTCAGTACTTTTGGCCATAACTGTGTAGTCTCAGTACAATTTAGGGAAACAACTTATTGTCAGCATATTACAGTCATATGTTAGCGGAAAAATACATTGTACATTGAAATCTATTACCTCAAGACAAGAGAAACGGATTCAAAGAGGCTGTCAATGATGACTCAAGAGATGATATTTGTTGATGAGAAGTATAAGTGATTACTGTTAAAGAAATAACAAAAGCACCATGTAATATATGCTATATATAGGGGTCATAGCTGTTTTAAACCACAAAGATTTTTGATATATTATTATCATTGCTACCTGAGGATATAGAGTATGGGCAATAGTGCACAGTCACAGGGATTAACTTCACAAGGAAACGTTCATTAAGGTATATGTGATTGCTGGGGGAAAGAAAGAGTGGGGGTTATCATGTAATTCCCAGGTATTATATAAAGACACAGGATATAAGGGCTAATCACCTAGGTTAATTGCTGCTATCAGAGGTTATCCAGACCGGGTAGGTACTGTCAAGGAAGTCAGGACCTTGTGCAGGATAAGAAATATGAAATTTAAGTAGACAGTACATTTTCCATTAGCATAAATTATGAAACACTGTTACCTTGTCTCATAGAAGTCTTATCTCAGACTGATGTGAAGTCCCTCTTATAACAGCTAAATTACCTGGTGACAAGTGTATAGAGCAGTGGTGGGGAACGTCCGGCCCCCGGGCCGGATCCGGCCCGCCACGTTATGTCATCCGGCCCGCCAGGGCCGGGACGACAGCTAGGCGATCGACCGCCGCCCGGCCCTGGCGAGGAGAAGCTGCGGCAGCTAGCTAGCGGTGGGCGCCGCCATGTTCTTTGTGGCTGGCGCCCACTAACTGTACAGCCGGTCAATAGAGGTTGAGACCTCTACACAATGGCCGCGGTCTCCAATTAGCCGCGGCCATTTTGTTGAAGTCTCAGCTTCCACCGAGCGGCTGTACTGTTAGTGGGCGCCGGCCACAAAGAACATGGCGGCGCCCACCGCTAGCTGCCGCAGGCCCACAGCTACTCCCCGCAGGCAGCGTCCTGCAGATGTGCCCTCCGGGCTCCGGCACCCCTGCTCCACATCCACAGCTCAATGGTAAGTTTTGCTGGAGGCTGTGGGGGAGGCTGTGAGGGAGGCTGTGAGGGAGGCTGTGGGGGAGGCTGTGAAGGAGGCTGTGAGGGAGGCTGTGGGGGAGGCTGTGAGGGAGGCTGTGAGGGAGGCAGGGAGGCTGTGAGGGAGGCTGTGAGGGAGGCTGTGAAGGAGGCTGTGAGGGAGGCTATGAAGGAGGCTGTGAGGGAGGCTGTGGGGGAGGCTGTGAGGGAGGCTGTGAAGGAGGCTATGAAGGAGGCTATGAGGGAGGCTGTGGGGGAGGCTGTGGGGGAGACAGGGAGGCTGTGAGGGAGGCTATGAGGGAGGCTGTGAAGGAGGCTGTGGGGGAGACAGGGCGGCTGTGGGGGAGACAGGGAGGAGGCTGTGAGGGAGGCTATGAGGGAGGCTGTGAGGGAGGCTGTGGGGGAAGCTGTGGGGGAGGCTGTGGGGGAGACAGGGAGGCTGTGGGGGAGACAGGGAGGCTGTAAGGGAGGCTGTGGGGGAGACAGGAAGGCTGTGGGGGAGACAGGAAGGCTGTGGGGGAGACAGGGAGGCTGTGTGGGAGACAGGGAGGCTGTGGGGGAGACAGGAAGGCTGTGGGGGAGGCTGTGGGGGAGGCTGTGAGGGAGGCTGTGGGGGAGACAGGGAGGCTGTGGGGGAGGCTGTGGGGGAGACAGGGAGGCTGTGGGGGAGACAGGGAGGCTATGGGGGAGACAGGGAGGCTGGCCCCCCGTGTACACGTGTGTCGTGTGCCTCAGGCCCCCGTGTACCCGTGTGTCGTGCGCCTCTGGCCCCCATGTACCCGTGCGCCTCTGGCCACCTTGTACCGGTGCGCGAATTTATACGGCCCGCGAATGATATTCTAAATTTCCAAATGGCCCTTTGCAGAGAAAAGGTTCCCCACCCCTGGTATAGAGCATTAGTGAAGGACCTTGTGCAAATGCATAGTCAAGGTGTAATACACACCTGTATGGAGAGTCCCTGGTGCAATATCAATAATAGGGAGATCCTAGGTGCTGTGACAGCACCTGCGTATGAGAAAGATAGCTACCTTGAATTGTGTTAAAAGCTACCTACTAGATTTTAAACTTCTCCCATATGAGATACAGTGCAGTGTGCTCTCGCCCAGGGCCGTGAGGTGTGCAGTGCGGCAGCGGTAACACCGTGTTAAATAGTGTGCAGCTGATCACATGTGCCGCTTCCGGTGTTTGGAACGCACGGAAGCAGCCACGGAACGCAAGCCCACTCGTGCGTGGTGCGCTACATTCTCATTGCGCAGTAAGGAAAGGCGGTACAAACTCGGAACTTGAGGACGGGCTCTTAGTGGCTGGTAGCTTGAGTGAGGGAAAAAAAACAGGAAGTACCAAGACATCAGTATCTAGCGTTCTAAAAGAAAAAGAAAGGAGAATAAATTAGTACCCATATATACTATCATATAATAAGATGATGCTTGTACAATTTACAGCAAAGTTTACAAGAACACATGTGAACTTGCTATAGGTAGAACTCGCTGATAAGGCACATTTTGAACAAACAGTAGTGCAATTAAAAAATAAGTACAGTAAAAATAAAATGAATTAAAATACCCAAATCAAGCCTAGGATGTACAGAATAAAGTAACCATAGTGTTACAATAGGGTCATATATATCACATCTTTGTGATTCAAATCATGATATCGCATTTTCTATTCAAACCATATGGTTTGAAGGTCTGGAGTGTATGTATCCAATATGCTTCCCTAGTCTTAAATCTTTTAACCCTGTCTTGTCCTCGTCTGCCCATTGGGATATGCTCTAGGACCTGAAAACGGAGTTGGGATACACTGTGTCCATTTTCTATAAAATGATGTGGGATAGGTAACATCATATGTTGGCAGCGTATTGTAGACTTGTGCTTGGAAATGTGGTCCCGGATACATTGGGTGGTTTCCCCAACGTATCCGAGACCACACGGACATTTGATTAAATACACCACGTATGACGTTTCACACGTGAAGTATTCCTTGATGGAATAACGTTTTCCCATTGCTCAGGTGTGTAAAGTATGAACCTTTGGTCACATTGGAGCATTGAGGGTAATGGAGGCAAGGGCAGGTCCCCTTCTGTACAGCGGAGAATACAGTTTGTCTGGGTGTGGGGGACAAGGATCAAATGTCTGCCCGAACTAAACTGTTGCTAAGATTCGGTGCTTTTTTGTGACAAATCAGGGGTGGTTGGCTAAATTCTGGGACATTAGGGTAAGCCTGTTCCAATAATGGCCAGTGCCTTTTAATATAGTTGGAAACCATTGTGTGATAAGGATGGTATGTTTTGACAAACGCTATACGGGGTTTCGTTTCACAAGGAGGGGCAGTATTTGATTTGTTTGTGTCTAATATGTGTGAAGGATAGCCTCTCTCAAGAAACCTTTTTTGCATTTCAGCGTAACGTTCCTTACATGCAATTGGATCAGATACGATCCTAGAGACCCTGTTGAACTGAGATTTGGGCAGATAGCGTTTTACATGTCTGGGATGTGCACTAACCCTAACCCTAATGTACACCAACATGCTATTTTTATCCGTAGGTTTACAGTATAAATCTGTGGAGGGGTGACCATTCTGATTTAAAATGACCTTGGTGTCCAGAAAGCTAACCTCTTTTTTATCATGAGTACTGTATAGTGAAAGTGAGACCACTCGCATCTGATTGAGGTCAGTGTAAAATTCAGTGAGTGACATTCCCTTTCCAGATGTTGTCGATATATCGACGCATCTACTCACATAGCGTTGGAAGAGTGGAGTTTTGGTTATTTTTATTCATCATGTTCACTATAAGTAAAACTGACATGTTGGTATGATGCCTCGGGTTGGTACGGGTTCATAGATACAAAACAACAATACTTTTACTTCTATCTATCTGATTTGTGCGATTTTTTCCCCGGACACAAAAACATTTGCAAGCAACTTTTTGTGTCCGGGAGAAAAATCTTAATCCTTCCGAATCCTCCCGGACAGATGGAAGCTGGATGGCAAATAGCTGCTATCCGACTCAATCCGGCCCCATAGGAATGCTATGGAGCCGAAATTGGATCCGGGGGCCGGATCTATAAAAAACAGATGTGAAACTGGCCTAAGTGTGTGAAAAAAATTCTGAAATTTTTAAAGAAAAAGAATTGCGCTTTTGCTCTATTTTCTGTGATCTGTAGCATTCTCATTTTTTTCCGGAATCTAGGGCTGTATGATGGCTTATTTTTTGCGTCTTGAGCTGCCGTTTCTAATAATATAATTTTTGGGTAAATGCAATGTTTTGATCACCCATTATTGCATTTTATTGCAATGTTGCGGCAACCAAAAAAAATGTAATTGTGGCATTTGGACTTTTTTTTTGTTACACGGTTTACAAATCTGATTAACTGCTTTTATATTTTGATAGATCGAGCATTTCTGAATGTGGCAATACCAAATATATGTAATTTGAATTTTATTTTAATTATTTTTTCAATTGGGCAAAAGGGGGATGATTTGAGCTTTTATGTGTTTTCTTTTTTTTCCATATTTTTTAAAACTTTTTTTTACATTTTTTCTTTATTTTACACTGCCCCCTAGCATACGTCAGTGCTACACAGCTTCTCTCTGCATAGCAAAAATCATCCATTTCTGTGGATGCCAACTCTCTCCCAGACATCCACAGAAAGTGATTACAAATAAGACTCCAGCCTGTTAAGGTAATCATCGGACGTCCCGTGATTACATCACGGGACCTCCAATACCAGGCGTGATCCCCGTCGCGGTGCTTTGGATCACACAGTCGGCGATTGACAGCATAAACTAAAGGGTTAACAGCACCGATCTCTGATCAAATCAGTGCTATTAGCTACACATCTCAGCCGATCAGGTCAGCTGAGATGTGTGGGGGGATGACGCGAGCTCAGCGCATGAGCACGCATCAGAGGAAGTGACATGGCCAAGGCCTAGGTCATGAAGGGGGATACAGCATTGCGAATGACATGTACCAATGAGAATCTATCTGTCTGTAACAATTGCAGGATGACATCAGTTTGCCGTATGTGTGCTGTCTGGAATCAACATTGAATTGTATGGGAGAATCCATATATTTATCTAAATGTAAAAGTCGGTAATGAAACACTGATTATGAAACTGACATGTAGGCCAAACACTTTTGACACTCGCGCCATTATTTTGCTTACATGAAGAATCACGGAAGTATGAATAAGGCCTATTAACTGCGCTGTCTGGTTTACCAGCAGGTACAGTCAGCTTTATTTTACGTCATAAAATGTGAAAGACATTTTAAGCCAAATATATGAATTATCTATAAGCACATGTTTCATGGATTCTGGTATGAAACTGTTTAACAGAGAGTTAAATTTAATGTTATGGTAGGCTGATGACTAAGTGTGGAATTAAAAAATGCCAATATCATGCCAAGTTTGAGTCAGACAGGCCGATGGGAATAACAAGGATGCTTCACCAAATATTCTCTTTGATTGAGACTCAAGTTTAAATGTCGCCATAGTACAATAATGTCATGTCTGAAATACTGAAACTACAATAACTTATTTCTAGCAGTCAAATAGACAAAAATATGATTTAATTATAGCCAACTTTATGATAAGCCCTGTCTGTAAGATCATTTTCACACAAGTATAATATAGACATTTGTTATGACCAATGGTAATGTTAGTTTAGGTCATTAGACTCATAATTAAATCGTCCCAAGTAAGGTCGAAAAATGTGCTTGTTATATGTTCTCTTCATTAGTGCTTCCATTAGGTCTGTACTGGGGTAATTCTGTCTCAGGCAGCACCATGAGTTTGAAATGAAGGTGTGTTTTTTTGCTGCCTGCATTGATCTGTGGCGCCCCTGCGACCAGGGTGGCCACATAGTGAACTGCAGCCAGGCAGATAGGAGACAGTTTGTGCACCAAACACCTTCACAGCACCCAACTCGGAGCCCGAGACTCTAGGCGGGCAAGGGGTGGTGGGGTTTAGAGGAAAGTGGATGGGAATGTAGGTCAGGTGACAGATAGTACAAATAGAGGAAAAGAGGAGGAAGGAGTTAGTAGGCCAGAGTGAGCCAAGCAGCCAAGACCAGAAAGAAAGTGACACATCCCGGAGGGATAGGGCTTCCTGGAGAATCCACAGAGACACCGTTCAATGGAGAGAAAGCTCGTCCTTAGCCTGCAGCCCAAGGGAGTGTGTGGACAGAGACCGGACTGGTATCACCGGGTCCGAGGAAGACGGCAGCACCGACTAACTACCATCGGGATAGATTCCCTGATTGCATCTGGAAGTCACACGGGTTAGAAGGAGCCAAGTAATACCTTGAAAGATAGGGTTACCCAAGGTTAAGCTAACACCAGAGTGTCGGCTCTGAGGGGGACTGAAGTTACACACCGGCTCTCCAGACAAACCGGCGGGGAACACAGATTCAGATCCGTGTTCCCACTACAGGGTTGGAGGCTCAGCAGCATACAAGAGGACCCGGCTTGCTACCCATACACATAGGGGGAAGCCACACAACAGGGACTGAGCTGCTGCCATACAATCCGCCAGGAAGAACAGAGAGAATAAGCCTGAAAGGACACCGAGAGAGAGAGAGTGAGGGGTCTCAGAGCGACAGCCTGGCTGCAGAGGATTCAAGTGTTCGGAGTTAACTGAGTTGTGAACTGAACAGTACTGTGAATTGTTGTGAACTGTTTGAACTGAAGAACTTGAAAGTAAACCAGGTGAACCCTGCTTCAGTTTCCCGTGTGTAATTCCAGGCATACAGAACTGTGATTTTACCTTTTACCCTGTCAGGAGCTGCCCCGACCCACGGTGGCTCATTCACCTTGCTGCAGCATCCATCCATCCTCCTGACAGAAGCACACTGCAATGGTGCTCCCCTCATTGACCACAACCCGTGGGTGGCGTCACGACAAACTATGCCTGTAAATACCCCTTTTACTTGTGAGAACCCGGGACACGGTCCGGACCAAGACTGCCGTGATGTCCCCAGCAGTACCCCGGTCCGGTGCCGAGTACCCCGTTCCAGCGGGCTCCACAGATCTGTTACTGAAATGCGGCTCATAACTAGAGATGAGAAAACTTTTCCCAAACATGTTTTCCAATTTCAAATTCGGCACGAACTCTGCAGATTCGTTTCGGGATTGAAAATCCAAACAATTTTGCAAAAATTTGGTGAATGCAGCTTTGTTCGGGAAAAAAGTTCGAAATTTCAAATGGCCCTAAAACTTTCCCGTTAGTCTGGAACGTTAAGGTTAGAACTGTTCCCTGTCTTAGGTCTACCAACTTGTATCCAATGTTTCGGAGCTTTAAATTAATTTTATTTTAAGTTCCCTGGAGTTTGCAGGTGTTTTGACACCTGCAGGGGGTACATTTTGGAAGCAGTGCCAGATGTGACAGCAGCTGTGAAGTTCATGAAGCTTATGATGTCCTTAAAACATCCATTTAAGAGAGCTTTATATTTTTTAAAGGGAACCTGTCACCAGGTTTTTGCCATCACATCTGAGAGCAGCATAATGTAGAAATAGAGACCCTGATTCCAGCGATATGTCAGTTACTGAGCTGCTTGCTGTCATTTTGATAAAATTAGTGTTTTCTCAGTTGCAGATTTTGCAGTCTGTGAATATGCCAGAGTACTTGGCAGCAGGCCAAGTACACTGCTAATGATAATCTCCAGCTGACTAAACAATGATTTTATCAAAACTACACTGAGCAGCCCAGTAAGTGACACATCTCTGGAATCTTGATCCCGGGTCCTATATTATACTCTTCTCTGGATATCTGAGTCATGTAGCAATTTCAGGTATGGGGTTCAAAGATAGTGGGGCCATTCTTCATCAACGGAAACCTCAATGCCACTAGGTATCTGAAATTACTACATGATTCAGATATCCATTGGAATTGAGGTTTTCCATTGATGAAGAATGGCCCCACTATCTTTGTACCCCATATACCACAACATACCATCAATTTTTGTGTTCCAACAGTCTTGAAGGGATCTATCCACTGTAGGTTAACGTCAGACCAATAGCGGTGGTTTTCTTTGTTAACGTCACCATTCACAAAAAAGTTTGCCTCATCACTCATCTAAAGGCAATTGTTTATGCTGTGACGATACGAGATGTGCAGCATCTGAAACAACGGATACTGGAAACCTGTGCTAGCATTTCTTCTGCGGTGTTGCTATCAGTGTGTCAAGAGTGGGAGAAGAGGGTTGCATTGACAATTCAACACAACGGGCAGCAGTTTGAACACATTTTAAAAGTGGTCATAAACTTGTAAATAACTTAAAAGAATAAAGTTACATTAAAACCAAGCACAGCATAGTTTTTTTATGAAATTCTCAGTACGTTTGATGTGTCACATGACCCTCTTCCCATTAAGAAAATAAAGTTGTACCTAAAAATGGCTGACTTCAAAATGGCCACCTTGGTCACCACCCATCTGGAAAAGTTTTCCCCCTCCCATATACTAATGTGCCACAAACAGGAAGTTGATATCACCAACCATTCCCATTTTATTTAGGTGCATCTATATAAATAATAATGCAGAAAAATCCAGCACTCATAAACTTGCAATTATGAGGATTTATTCAAATGTGAACGCCATCCATCTAATACAGGCATTATGTGCTAACACCGACGCGTTTCGACAGAGGAATCATAGTGGAATCGCCAGTAACTCCAATCTATCATTCTCTCCCAAAAATCCACAAGAATGTATTTCCTCCTCCTTGCCGTCCCATAGTGGCGGGCATTGGATCTCTGGGAGGAAAGATTAGGCGAATGGGTTGATAAACATCTGAATCCTTTGATGTGTGACCTGCCTGGCTTCATAAAAGATACTAAAAGTGTAGTAGTTTGCTTTGTGGATTTCAAATGGGAAAATGATTTTTGTTGGTTGAGTTGTGATATAGTGGGCTTATATCCTTCTATCCCGCACCATGTAGCTACCAATTGCCTCAGATATGCACTGGAGAAATACAGTACCTACTCATACCCCACACAAGATTTCATTGTCATGGCTGTTAATTTTCTCCTAATGCATAATTATTTTTTGTTTGATAAATCTTTTTACCTGCAGAGAAGGGGAGTTAGCATCGGTGCAAAATTTTCACCCACCCTGGCAAATATTGTTATGGGGGTATGGGAGGAAAGGTTTTTGCTCAGTCCTGATAACCTCATCCAGTCCAGCATTGTGTGGTTATGCCGTTCATTGATGACACCCTGCTGGTCTGGAGGGGGTCTGTGGAGCAAATTGGAGATTTCATGAATTACATCAATAATAATTATTTTAACCTATGCTTCACCCACTTCTGCGATCAAAGGGAAATCAATTTTCTTGACATTACCTTGACTGGAAATGATATTGATGGAAGAGTTAATATCAGCCCATATAAGAAACCGACTGCAATGAATTCTATTCTGCATGCGGAATCTTGCCATCGAGTCAAGTCATCAAAAACATCCCAGTAGGGGAACTGATTAGAACTAAAAGAAACTGTACTAATTCAGACACATTTGAGATTGAGGCCAAAAAGATAGAAAACTCCCTCAAAAAATGGGGCTACTCAGACTGGATACTAAAAAGAGCTAGCATGACAGTGAAAAAGATAGACAGAAAAAATCTGTTAAATTATACACATAGGAAAACCGATGCTGATTTTATCACTTTTTCTACTACTTATAGCCCACAATATCATGAGATAACCAGCATTGTCAAAAAATACTTACCGCTGCTAAATCGGATGCTAAACTGACACATATTCTGGAAAGGTATCCGGTGCGGTTTGTAGCAAAAAAAGCCCCGACTTTAAGTAACATTCTTTTCCCTAGTTTTTCCACACTTCCAACCACACACTCAGGGAGTACTTGGATGGAATTAAGGGGCTTTTATAAGTGTGGACATCTGAGATGTAAAGCCTGCAATTATGTACATAGAACTGAATCTTTTGAATCCTGTGTTAATGGCAGAAAATTTCCCATTGTGAACTACATGAACTGCACTAACAGCTATGTAGTGTATTTAATTGAGTGCACTCTGTGAAAAGTCCAGTATGTAGGCTGCACTACTGGGGAATGAAACAACGTATATGCAGATACATCTCAGATTCTGACAATACCGCTGCAGTTAATCAGTCTGCAGTCTCTCGACATTTCTGTCAAAAACATGGTGGAGATACGAGATCACTGCGGTTTTCTGGTATTGAAAGGGTTTCAAACTCTCCAAGAAATGGAGACAGAAAACGCAGACTTTTAAACAGCGAATCTTACTGGATATTCAAGCTGGGGACTAGAATGCCATTTGGCTTAAACAAAAGACAAGATCTGATTTTACAATACTAGTACAATATATGTGTCTCTCCTTTACTTTCATTCCTGATCTGCTACTATTATCCCTTGACCAGTTGTTCTTTATTGTACCTATATTTGCTTTTGAATCACTGTTTTTTCTATTTTAACATGTTTTATTGATTTATTGTAAAAGTAAGTTTTTTGTATATATTTGTTGCTCTACAGGGTTATCTTCAATCAGGTGTCAATGTGTCAATGATTAATTATGTCACATGGAGGTATATATGGGTTTTCCCTCCAGACATCTTTGAACCATGACTAAGACAGTTCTCTGTCGAAACGCGTCGTGTTAGCACATACTGCCTGTATTAGATTGATGGCGTTCATATTTGAATAAATCCTCATAATTGCAAGTTTATGAGTGCTGGATTTTTCTACATTATTATTGGTGATTGCCGGTCCAGAGACCAGGACTGTATCCATGCACCATTTCCTTGTACTGGAGTACTACTATTTCAACTGGGTGAGCTGAACTTTCCTTCTACCTTTCCCCTGCTACCATCTATATAAATGGCCCACTCTGTATATATGATTCGGCACAGTGTGGCAGAGAAGGAAATAACCGCTGTGTTTTTTTTAAACCAATAAATTTTTATTGAGAGTTTAAGAATTTGCATACATAATAAAGTCATACATTTACTGTGGTGACATAAACAAGGAAAAGGAAGGGGGAGGAAGGGAGGGAGGGAGAATACAATGCAGCAGAAGATATAGTCTGTGTACCCATTCTGGAGATAAAATAGAAATAAGGAGGATAACAGTAATATACAAAGTTAACTGACTTACATATGGATATACAACTCCTTTCCAGATAATATACATTCAACAGTGGCATGTGATATCTGAAATTGGTTCAACTCACTTTAACTTAATTTAGGTCTGCACTGTGTTGTAAGAAGAGACAAGCCACGGGTCCCACCACCGAAGGGTTTTTGTTCGTGATGGAAGGTCATGTACTAGCATAAGTTCGTACATGCAGTGTGAATTTAGTTGAGAGATAACCTCTGCTATAGTGGGCGGAGTTGCTGATTCCAGTGAGCTGCTATTGTCAAACGTGTGGCTACCAGAACGTTGGCGAGAGTGGGTCTTAATATTGATGGGAGATTCTCGATGTCTAGTCCTAACAGAGCCAGAGGTGCTGACACATTAATAGGAACCATTAACAATTCGGTAAGTAGAGATTCTACTTGGAGCCATAGGCGGTGTATGTGAGGGCACGACCACCACAGGTGAACCATAGTGCCGGGTCCACACAACCCCTCCAGCAACGAGAGGAAGGAGGGGGGGGTTTGTGCCGAATTTAGCTAGCAGCACTGGGGTCAGGTACCAGTTGAACAGCAGTTTTTTGGATTGCTCCAGATGAGAGAGGCATCGAGAGTATTTGGCCGCATGGGCTGAGGCGTGGTGCCATTCCTCTAAAGATGCAGTAAATTCAAGTCTGTCTTCCCATTTAAACATATAGGGTAGTTTCTCCGAGGATAGTGTTATTTGTATCGCATTGTATATGATAGAGACTCCTCTAGTAACACAGCCTGATTGTTTAAACAGAGCTTGGATAGGTAGCGGAGTACTCAGAGGGTCAGAACTAGGGATATCAATAGTGTTTAAAAAATGTCGTAGACGAATATATGGGAAGAGGGAATTCGTGGGGAGATTGAATTTACGGTGGAGGGTTTCAAATGATGCAAGATGGTTCTGTTCAAGGAGCTTCCAGAGAAAGGGGGGGCCTGGGGAGTCTGGAATACACCAATGCATTAAGGATATGTCACCCATGAGGAGCTCCACCGCCCGTAGGGTAATGTACCTGAAAAGAGATGTAAGGTGTGTTCTGGATAGTGCACGCCAAATAGAGAGAGTGCCCTGGACAGCCTTAAGAGTGAAAGTAGGGGAAGAGGAGCGTAAAAGGTTCATTTCCAGTAAAATGCGTGTGGAGCCTGCCGGTGCAAAATATGATTCTATCTGGAGCCAATAGCAGCATAATACGTGGCAATATCAGGGACTCCAAATCCTCCTCTTTTAGTGGGGAGAGATAAAATTTTCATCGCTACTCTAGGGGTTTTATTATTCCATATGAATCTGGTGAGTATTGATTGAAAGGTGCGCAGATATTTTTTAGGGAAGTGGTGGGGGATGCAGCGTAGAATGTATAGAATCCTGGGGAGGAGCATCATTTTCACCGTGTTTATGCGGGCCACCAAAGACAGCTGAAATGACGAGTAGTCCAGGCAAGCACTGCGGAGGGAAGAAATCAGGGTCTCACAATTCGTGCCGTACAATATGATTTGAGTTTGTGATATGGACTCCTAAATATTTAAAACCTGTCGGGGACCATAGTGATGGGAAAAAAGAGGCAAGATGTCGTTGTGAGTCTGTGGAGAGGTTGAGAGGGAAAGCGGAGGATTTTGCAAGATTCAGTTTGTAGTATGAAGCTGCAGAGAAGTCTGAAAGAACAGAAAGTACAGCGGGAAGAGAGGTGTTTGGGTTGGTGCATGTGAGGAGAACATCATCCGCATAGAGACTGATTTTGTGGTCTATTGGTCCTACCACAATCCCAGTGATCTCAGGATGCGAGCGAATTATAGCGGCTAGCGGCTCCATGACAAGGGCGAAAACTAGAGGAGGGGGCAGCCTTGTCTGGTCCCGTTTGAGATCGAAAAGTCCGAGGACGTGAATCCACCGGCCTTCACGAACGCACAGGGAGAAGAGTATAAAGCTAGAATAGAGGATCTTATATTTCCTAAGAAGGCGAATTTGTCCAGAACAGCTGCCAAGAACCCCCAGTGCACACGGTCAAAAGCTTTTCAGCGTCAAGGGAGACCAGCACACTGGGGGTACCTCTCTTCTCTAAGACCTCAATGAGGTCTATAACTCGCCTTGTCGCATCTCTCGCCTGTCTGCCAGGTATAAAACCTACCTGGTCTATGGCGATCAAGGACGGAAGTACCCCCTTGAGACGGTCCGCCAACAGTTTCGCATATAATTTTAAGTCGCAATTCAACAATGCTATGGGGCGGTAGTTAGCTGGGTCGGTGGGAATTTTCCCTGGTTTCAGGATTGTAGAGATTGAGGCTCGAAGGCCCTCGGGTTTGATGTTCCCCTCACGCTGCAATGGGTAAAGAGGGCTAGGAGACGCGGAGCAAGAAGAGGAGCAAAGGAAGAATAATATTGAAAAGAGAAGCCGTCAGGACCTGGGGCAGATCTCTTTTTGGATGTGCGGATGACCTCTAATATTTCTTGTAGAGAGAAAGGAGCATTAAGAGTATTTAGTTGTGATGGGGATAGGGAAGGGAGATCAGCTTTAGCAAGAAAGTTAGAGATGATTGTCTGAGTGGGTTGTGGGGTCGAGGAAGAGGAGTGAAGATTATAAAGTTCATTGTAAAACTCTCGGAATTGTTCAGCAATGTGAATTGGGTTCCGGATAGCTGCACCTTGGGGTGAAGTGAGTTGAGAAATACGAGTGCGTGCCTCAGACTTTTTAATCCTGCGCGCCAGTAGTGCTCCTGCGCGGTCACCCATATTGTAATAGTGAGATTTCGTCTTTTTCAATTGGAGTTCCACCTTGATGAGGAGAAGAGCTCTGAGTTCATTGCGGGATTTCGTGAGGTCAGAGAGAATGTTTGGGGATGGGGTGGTTTTGTATAATGTTTCAAGTTCTTTTAATTTGTTTAGGAGGGAAGACAGAGTTGCGTTATACTGTCTCTTCTTAAGTGCTGCAAGCTTGATTAAGTATCCTCTCATAGCAGCCTTATGGGTGAACCATAGCGTGTCCGGGCGACGTCATCTACCTCATTTATCTGAAAGAATTCTGTCAGTTGTGAGGATAGAGTATCACAGTTGTCTTGTGAGATTAAGAGTCGTTCATTAAGCTTCCAAGAGGTGAAATGGTTACGTGGAGTAGAGTCCGTAAAGGTCAGAGTGATAGGGGCGTGGTCAGACCATGTGATTAAGTCAATCGTTGAGTTCAGGCAAAGGGGCAGTAGAGAGTCGCTGACTAGTATAAAGTCTATTCGACTGAATGAGCGATGTCGGGGGGAGAAGAAAGAGTAGTCACGTTCAGTACTGTGGTGGTATCTCCAGACATCATGAAGATGAAAGGAGTCAATCAGTGGGCTCAAGTCTGTCCTGTATGTTGATGGCGAGGAGCAGTCAAGTGAACGTATTAGGGGGGCATTCAGGTCTCCGGCAATCAGTTTATGACCAGTCATAGTAGGAGTGAGAGATTCAAGGGTAGTGCGTATGAAAGTGGTCTGTTTGTGGTTGGGGGCGTAGAGGGCAAGTAAGGAGAAGAGAACATCATTCAGTTTACATGTGATTAGTAGGAAGCGGCCCTCTGGGTCCGGGGTAGCAGTTATTAATTCAAATGTCAATCTTTGAGAGACCAATATAGCAACTCCCGCTACTTTTTTCTTCGCGAAGTATCGATAGGGAAATAGATGTGATTTTATGCGTACATTGTCCTCCTCCAACAAATGAGTTTCTTGCAGAAAGACAACATCCGCTCGAGATTTTCGTAGTTGGTGATATAACAGGGAACGCTTTTGTGGGGAGTTTAAACCATTAACATTCAATGATAAAACAATATAGCCATAGGTAAATTCTAGAGTAGTTTCAAACATTGGGTAAAATATTAAGCACATCAATGTAACATTATAACTGCATGCATCAGTAATGTGGAAGGGAGATAGGGAGGGCAGAAAGGGAGGGAAACATAAAGTAAAAAAAAAAACAAAACACATTAAACCATAATGCATGCGCTGCAACAGAGGAACGCACATACATCATGGAACAAAACTTAGAAGTGAACAGGCTGAACACTGTAGTACCGAGGGAGGGGTCCCAAGCAGAGGGACAGGAGGTCCGAGGACCCGGTTCCCAGGCACTCGCAGTCCAGAAAATGGGGGGGGTAGTCCAAACCAAATGGTGAGGGACTAGTACAAAGGTAAAATAATTCGCTCAGCGGGGCAAAACCTCCCTGTATCTCAGGTAGTAACAGAGGGGTGAGAGCTATGTTAAAGATTTAAAGAGAGGGAAGGAAAGTAGGGGTTTAGATGGGGGGAGGGAGGGTGCAGTGAGAGAGAGAGAAAAGGTAATATAAGAGCCGATTGTTAGGGAAGGTAAAAGGGGGGAAGAGGAGAGATTCAGGAGATAGAGAAAGGAAGGAAAGAATGATAATTAGTAAAGGTGAATTGGAGAGAAGCGAGGAAGGAAGGAGAAGGAAAATGTAAGAGAGCCAAGTGGGTTAAGAAGTAGAGATACGACCTGGGAGGTTTAGGTAAAGGACCAGGAAGGCGGAAGTCCCAGGAGCCACGCCAGCGTTATAAGGTCCAAAATGACTTGTAGCCACATCATCCAGAGAAAGACGAATCCATCACACGATTTTCCATTCCGGATCCACTCTGCGGGGTTCAGAGTCACGCTTGGAAGGCTGTCCTGAGTCCGGTCTTTGTGAAGTAAGTGGATCTGCAGGGGGAAGCATATTCCATGACTTCAGAAGATGTTCCGCTCTCTGGGGGGTTAGGCAGACATATGATGTATCGTCCTTTCTAACAATCAAGCAGGTGGGACGACCCTAGCGGTAGGGAATGTCTTTTTCTCGTAAAATTGTGGTGAAGGGCTTGAACGCCCTGCGGGTAGCCAGTGTGGCAGAGGATAGATCCGGGAAGACTTTATGTCAGAGAACTTCAGAGAGAGGGAGGGGGATGCACGTAGGGCCCGCAGGAACTCCTCTTTAGCCTCATAGAAATGGATCCTACTCAGGACGTCCCTAGGCAGGTCCACACGGATCCCTTTTGGTTTGGGGACCCTGTGGATGCGATCCACTTTCAGATCCCTAAGTTCAAGATCAGGAAGGACCTCTCTCATGAAGTCCTGCAGGAAGCTTCTGAGTTCCTCTTGTGGGACAGATTCTGGGATGCCCCTCAGGCGAATATTGTTTTGCCTGTTGCGGTCCTCCAGGTCAGCTTGTTTGGTACATGCTGCACTCATTGTGGTTTGGAGAGCTTCATGCTCGTCCCATAGGTCATTGTGGGATTGGATTAATTCGGCCATTTTAGACGCCATGGAGTCTGTGCGGTTTCCCAGGTCCGTCACTTCTCCCGGAGGTCTGTGACCATAGACCTCATGTCTTCTTGTAATGAAGATCGGAGCTCCGCCAGTAAGGACTTCATTAATGCAAGGGTGACTGGAGTCTCCGGGGGCAATGAGGAGGCCGAGGTCTCCTGTGTTTGCTGGTCTCTGCGTGAGGCGCGCGCAGCCCGAGGAGACTGTGGCGCCATGTTGGAGGAAAGCGCGGGAGCCTGGGGGCCCGAGGAGAAGAAGTCCGAGACCCGTCTTGGTAAGAGGGCCGGTTGGTTCTTGACTTTCCCCATGAGTGCAGGAGAGGATTCTGGAGGGGAGCACAGGGTTTGTGCTGAAAATAAGCGATGTGGCAGCTTAAAAATCCGCTTTTGTTGCTCAGGGTCCGGGAGCTCCTGGTTTATGCGACTTGCTCCATCGGCAGTCAAGCCACGCCCCCCCATAACCGCTGTGTTGAATATGGTTCATTACATCAGTGCAATACACCACTGGTGGGGGGCAACTATTATATCACAGTCAGTCACATATAGGACTGGGGGGTAATATACAGCACTGGGGTGACATACACATCACTGGGGGTATATATACAGCACTGGGGGTATATACATCATTGTGGGGCACATACAATACTGAGGGATATAAAGCACTGAGGGGTATGTACCTCACTGGGGGAACATACAGCACTTGGGAGGATATACATCACAGGCGAGTATATACCTCACTATGGGGTATATACAGCACAGTGGGATATATACAGCACTGGGGACATATACATCACTGGGGGTATATACCTCACTGAGGGGTATACATATAGCACTGGGGATATATAAATCACTGGGGGTATATACATCACTGGGAGGTATATACAGCACTGAGGAGTATATACAGCTCTGGGGGACTATATACAGCACTAAGATGCTCAAAGTACTGGGGGCACAGAGATCACTGGGGTGCACATAGTATTGGAGGCACAGAGATCACAAATGGGGCAGATAGCTGGGGGGCACATAGTACTGGGTAGCACAGAAATTACCAAGGGCACATTGTACTGGGGGGCACAGAGATCACCAGGAAGGGCACATAGTACTGGGGACACAGAGATCACCGTGACACAGAACTTACCAGTGGGCACACAAGACTGATCACTGAGGACACATTGTACTGGGTGAATAAAGATCACTGGGGGAAGTACATAGTACTAAGGGGAAACAGAGATTATCAGGGGGCGCAGAGTACCAGGGAGAGTACATGCAAACAGTGATGGGAAGTAGGGAGATCACCAAAGGGGGGGTGGGGACACACACCATAGAAGTGAGTCAGCCACTGAGACCGTGGGGTATTCGGAACTGGACCCCCTCGTTGTCGTCATCTGGGGCTGCAGGATGTCACAGTGTCCTGGCCCAGCTCCGTGCTCCCAGGTGAGTCAATAAAGGGGGTGTAGAAACAGTTTTAAAAGTGAATCGTGATGTCACCCATGGTTTGTGGCCAGAGGTGGCCTTCGCTGCAGTAGGGACCCCTGGGGATGATATGGGTTGCAGCAGGGATGATGCACCCTCCACGGGTAGGGCTGTTCCCCAGGGCTACCGTGTAGAAGTGTAAGTATAAAGTTCTCTGCATACTCAGGCAGGCTCCTGCTGCCAGTTCACAGCTCAAGTTCCAGCTCTCAAGTACACAAATAAAGTTTCAAACACTTCCAAGCTTTTGCCGGGTTTACTGCTTCACTCATCGATGATACAACACAGTTCAGTGCAACAGCAGCTCCGGTGCAATATCAGCAGCTGGGATGGCTTGTCTGCGATACCCCCTTTAATGCTCCTTTGAGGCCTCTTTCTCTCTTTTCCGCGCACTAGATATGGTCCAGCGGTCACTGACTGTTTGGGGGCACCCTTCCGGGTTTCCTAGCCCTAGTTCGACAGCCTTCCTTTCGCTGTGCCGGAGGTTGGGTATCGGAACATGAAGACCCCACACCCTGCCGGAGTTCATGGTTGAGGCATGCAGCTTCCCTGCCACCAGCAGATCTGGCACTCTGGTTCTGGCTTGGTCCCTTGGTGTCCCCACTGACTCGGACTAACCATGGACCCCCTCAATCTTCCCTCAGGTTTCAGCCTGGGATCCAGGCTAGCCATATGGTGGCACAGGCCACCGGGTCCGGGTTCTTTCCGTTTTGTCTCACTGACTGTTGGCTGTCGGGTTGTTACTGTTGTTCTCAGAACTTAACTTTTCTTCTCCTTACTCACTCCTAAACTAAGAAAGGAGTCCAATACTTTTTTTGGGGGGTCCAATACTTTTGGGGGGTCCAATACTTTTTTTGGGGGGTCCAATACTTTTTGGGGTGGGTCCAATACTTTTTTTGGGGGGTCCAATACTTTTTTGGGGGGGTCCAATACTTTTTTTGGGGGGTCCAATACTTTTTGGGGGGGTCCAATACTTTTTTTGGGGGGTCCAATAATTTTTTAGGGGGGTCCAATACTTTTTTTGGGGGGTCCAATACTTTTGGGGGGGTCCAATACTTTTTTGGGGGGGTCCAATACTTTTTTTGGGGGGTCCAATACTTTGGGGGGTCCAATACTTTTTTTGGGGGGTCCAATACTTTTTTTGGGGGGTGCAATACTTTTGGGGGGGGTTCCAATACTTTTTTTGGGGGGTCCAATACTTTTTTTGTGGGGTCCAATACTTTTGGGGGAGGTCCAATACTTTTGGGGGGGGTCCAATACTTTTTTTGGGGGTTCCAATACTTTTGAGGGGGGAGGTCCAATACTTTTTTTGGGGGGTCCAATACTTTTGGGGGGGTCCAATACTTTTTTTGGGGGTCTCTCAATACTTTTTTGGGGTCCAATACTTTTGGGGTCCAATACTTTTTTTGGGGGGTCCAATACTTTTTGGGGGGGTCCAATACTTTTTTTGGGGGGTCCAATAACTTTTTGGGGGGGGGTCCAATACTTTTTTGGGGGGGTCCAATAATTTTTTAGGGGGGTCCAATACTTTTTTTGGGGGGTCCAATACTTTTGGGGGGGTCCAATACTTTTTTTGGGGGGTCCAATACTTTTTTTGGGGGGTCCAATACTTTGGGGGGGTCCAATACTTTTTTTGGGGGGTCCAATACTTTTTTGTGGGGGTGCAATACTTTTGGGGGGGTCCAATACTTTTTTGGGGGGTCCAATACTTTTTTTGGGGGTCCAATACTTTTGGGGGAGTCCAATACTTTTTTTGGGGGGTCCAATACTTTTGGGGGGGTCCAATACTTTTTTTGGGGGTCCAATACTTTTTTTGGGGGGTCCAATACTTTTGGGGGGTCCAATACTTTTTTGGGGGGTCCAATACTTTTTTGGGGGGCCAATACTTTTGGGGGGGGTCCAATACTTTTGGGGGGTCCAATACTTATTTGGGCCAAATTTTTGGGGTCCAATATTTTATTTGGGGCCAATACTTATATTTTAATTAGTTATGTAATTAATATCTTAATTTATATATATTTTTTTTTTTGTTATTATTATTTTTTATTTATTATTAATTTATATTTTTTTTTTTACTATTTTTATTACTATTAAATTTATTTATTATTTGTTATTTTAAGTGAATTGGAAGCGGGCATTGCGAGTCGCTGGCCGAAAATAGAACCAGAGGCTCGGCCACAAAGTTAGCGATTTCCCGCTGAGGCTAGCGACTCGCTACCTGAGCGGGAAATCGCTAGCTTTGTGGCCGAGCCTCTGGTTCTATTTTCGGCCAGCGACTCGCAATGGCCGCTTCGCGGCCATTGCTCGCACAAAGCTAGCGACTCGCAATGGCCTCGCGGCCATTGCTCGCGCAGCTAACGACTCGCATTGGCCGTGGTGACGTCACAATAGTGACATAGCCACGGCGATTTCGGGGGCCGACACGATTTTGCCTACGGCAATTATATAGTAGATAAAGTTTGTAGATGTTATTGTCGTGACGCCACCCGGAATAATGTGGCTATATATGGCCACCGCTGCCTTGTACTGGCCAGGGGATGATGGTGAGAGGCAGCTGAGATGGTATAGCCCTTTTCCGGGTAGGGCTGTAGGGTCCCCTGGACAGGTGATGTTAAAGTTAATGATGGATGAAGATGGAAGTATGGTGAGGAGATGTTAAGGGCACAGACACTTACTTGATTCACAGCAAATTCTCTCAGCGGTGATGGTCCCAATCCTGGATAGATGGTAGCTGTTAAATCAGAGGCTGAGGCACAGATGAGGTTTAACTGGTTTACTTTCAACCAAACTATAATACAACAAGTCCCGTCTCCGGAGTCTGCAATAGGGGTTCAGTTGCTCAGGCTCCACCGGGTCCTTTACCTCCTGTTTGCGCTGTCTATGTGGCCCTGCTGCCGTGTGTGAACTCGCTGCCGGCCCAAATCTGTCCTCTCTGGGTCCCACTCAACAGGCAACTTGAGTCCTTTGTCTCTCTCTGCTTACCCCCTCCGGGAGTACTGCTGAACTCTTAGTATGTTGCTGTGTCTGGCCCTGTGAAGCTTGTTGTTACCTCACGTTTTCCGGTTGCTGTATTGTATATAACTAATGCAGCCACGGATCCGGTATCCGTATCTGCGCTTTTTATCTAGGGTAGATAATGATGCTACCCGATTCTGAAAGTGTTTCTCTTATCAGTTTTCTCCTCCTCAGACCGATGGCTTGGCCCTGGAAATTGTCAGTCAGTCCTCAGGAACTCAATGCAGCTCCTGTCACTCTGAGCTCCTGGCTCCAACTGTCTGAAAATTTACCTCAGACCAGTGTTTTATCTCTAGGGAAGTCTCTGGTGTCTCTGGAGCTCCCCCTACTGGCCAAAGGTGGTAGTGCAGTGGCATGGCTTTCTAAGTGAGTGCAACTATTATGATCTTATACTGTGGCTAATACCCGCAGGGGCGCCACATTCCCCCTTAGTTAAGAACAGTACTCCGGGACTGTGGGACAATAAACATAAGATATAACAGATAATATCTACAGAGTCTAAAAAAAAAAATAAAAAGTTACAAAAAACACTCAAATTTAAAAAATAGAGTCTTGTAAAAAGTCACTTCAAATAGCGTCCATTAATACAGCTCTGTCCTTGAGGGCTATTTATTTGTTAGGAAAGGCACTGCACTTAGCGTCCATTTTTCCAACAAAGTTTATGAATAAACTTAAGAATGTTTAAAAAACAGTCTTTCCGGAGCTTTAATTTACCGCCTCCGGGCTGATAAATGAAGAAAAGGGTTCAAGAATATACAAGTAGTTCATACAGAATAGTCTCTGCAGGTACTGAGCTTTTTTAACGTTACATCTAATAACTACTAATTAACAACTAGACAAGTTCCTTTCAGATATTTCTGGTTGTAATATCTATTTACATTTGGTAGTCTGCATATCTTGCTGGTAATTGACCCTGAGTACTACGCTGTGATCTGCGTAACGCTTGTGTACTGGGTGTACTCAATGTGATGGTGTGAGTGGACGTATACCTAGTAAGTACTTCTGGTTCTGCTAGGGATAATTCCACATTTGTGGGATTGGCAATTCCACCGTGTCCAGGACTATTATTACTAGGAATTTGTTCTTCCTGTCTTGGGACTTCTTGTGGTACAGGGTCTGGTGTTTGATAGAAAGCCATCATGGGAACTACTACTGCACCATTGTAGGTTGGCCAGGTTTTAGGAAAGTCTCCTAGATAGGTGTGATATACTCCATCTTCTTCTTTTTCGTTAACAGGTTGAACCGGTACTGGTTGAATAACTTCTGGTTCATGTTGAATGACTTCTTTTTCTTTCAATGTCTCTGGACATAGTTTTAGATTGTCTCTTGACACTAGAACTGATGTTAATCCACCATCTTTGCTTATAAGACACATTTTAGGATTGTTCACTCTCATTGGTAAAACTGTATATGGGACGGATTCCCACTGATTGTCCAATTTATTAGTGCGACAGTTTCTCTTGAGCACTTGATCACCAGGTTTTAATGGGGTTGCTAGAGCATTCTGGTTGAAGTATTGCTCTTGTCTTTCTCTAGTTTTCTGGAGATTCCTTTCTACGCATTCTTGCACTTGGCGATATTGTTGTTGGCGTAGGGAGTCCCAGTTGGAATCCTGCACTTCTGCGTCAGGTTTTACGATGCCCATTTCTAGATCTATTGGTAGCTTGCCAGGTCTTGCACGCATAAGGTAAGCTGGGGTACAGTTTGTGGAGCTTACCGGGACATTGTTATAGAGGTCTACCAAGTCAGGCAATTTCTCTGGCCATAGGTTTCTCTCTGTCTCTGGTAAAGTCTTTAAGAGATCGATTACAATATGGTTCATTTTTTCGCATAAGCCATTTGTTTGCGGATGATAGGCTGTTGTACGGATCTTCTTGCAGCCATACATATTGCAAAATTCTCTGAAGATCTCTGATTCAAATGCTGTACCTTGGTCTGCGAGTACTTGTTCCGGATATCCATGAGGTCTGCAAAAGTATGTCTGGAACACCTTAGCTGCTGTCTTTGCAGTGAGATCTTTCACGGGCACTACTACCAGGAAGCGTGAGTAATGGTCCACGATGGTTAAAGCATAGACATAGCCGGACCGGCTTGGTGTCAATTTCACGTGATCTATTGCTACGAGCTCAAGTGGTTGCTTGGTAACTATAGGCTGGAGTGGTGCTCTTTGGTTTTTTAGATCTTTTCTTCTGAGGTTGCACGGACCACAGTTTCTGCACCATTCTTCAATTGATCTTCTCATTCCAACCCAGTAGAATCTCTCTCTTAAAAGTACTTCTAGCTTTTTCCACCCGAAGTGACCAGCACCATTGTGATAAGCTTCTAGGACCATTTTTACATCTTGTTTAGGCACAATGATCTGCCATACTAGCTCATGCGTCTTTGGATTTGTATATCTTCTGCACAGCTTTCCTTGGTACAGGAACATTTTGCCTCTCTCTTTCCAGAGTTGATGTGTCTCTTTCGGTGCATTTTCATTGGGATACGCACTTTGCTCAGTCAGCAGTTCTTTCACCAACTTCACAGCTGGATTGCTGTCTTGAGTGTCAGCCCATCTGTGGTGTGCTAATGGGTTGAGATTCACCTGTTGATGTTTCTGGTAGGCACTGGATTGATACTGTCCTACCTTGGGACGATGGAAGGTGGGTAGTTCAATTTCTTCAAGTTCTACCGGTTCTTCTTCCACGTCTTTCAAGTGCGGCATCCGGGATAAGGCGTCTGCATTTCCATTCTTTCGGCCTGCTCTATACTTGATCACGAAGTTGTAATTAGACAGCCGGGCTATCCATCGCTGTTCCAGCGCACCTAGCTTGGCTGTATCCAGGTGGGTCAATGGGTTGTTATCAGTATAGACGGTGAATTCTGCAGCTGCCAAGTAGTGTTTGAAACGCTCAGTCACAGCCCAGACTACTGCCAGTAGTTCTAACTTGAAGGAGCTGTAATTTTCAGGATTTCTTTCAGTAGGCCGGAGCTTTCTACTTGCAAAGGCGATGACTTTCTCCTTGCCTCCTTGCTTCTGAGATAGTACTGCTCCAGTCCCACATTACTGGCATCTGTGTAAAGGATGAAAGGTTGATGGTAATCGGGGTATGCCAGAACTTCTTCTCCGGTCAATGCCTTCTTCAACTTTTCAAAGGAATCTTCCCTCTCATCACTCCACTGGAAAGGAGGATTGCGGTTTGAAGGCTTCTTCGACTGCCCTACCAGGATGTCTTGTAGAGGTGCTGCTAGCTTGGTGAACCCTTGGATGAATCTACGATAGTAGCCCACCAGTCCCAGGAATTGCCTCACCTGTTTCACGCTGGTAGGTCTTGGCCAATCCCTTATTGCGGTTACTTTCTCGGGATCCGGTGCTACTCCTTCTGAACTTACAACGTGTCCCAGGTATTGTACCTTTGGCTTTAGAAGGTGACATTTTGATGGCTTGATCTTCATACCATACCGGGATAAAGCCTCGAACACTTCTGCCAGGTCTTGTAGATGTTGTTCATAAGTCTTTGAGTAGACTATTACATCATCTAGGTACAGAAGGACGGTTTCAAAGTTCTTGTGTCCAAGACAGCATTCCATCAATCGCTGAAAGGTACCCGGTGCGTTGCAGAGTCCGAATGGCATACAATTAAATTCACAGAGACCCATCGGGGTGGTAAACGCTGTCTTCTCTTTATCTTCCTCAGCCACAGGGACTTGCCAATACCCACTTGTTAAGTCTAAGGTGGAAAAATAGTTAGCAGATCTTAAAGCGGCTAATGACTCTTCAATTCTAGGTAAGGGGTAGGCGTCTTTATGGGTAATGTGATTAATCTGCCGGTAGTCTACGCACATTCTCATGGTTCCGTCTTTCTTTTTAACTATTACCAGAGGGGCTGCCCAGGGGCTACAACTGTCTCTTATTACCCCGGCCTGTTTCATCTCCCTCAGCATGTCTTTAGCACATTGATAATGAGCGGGCGGTATGGGTCTATATCTCTCTTTTATTGGTGGGTGGTTACCGGTAGGAATTGTATGCTCTACCCCTTTAATCTGTCCGAAGTCTAATGGGTGTTTACTGAAGACCCGTTCATATTCTTCTACTAGTCGGTACACCCCTTGTTTTTGGTGGGTAGGTGTTGAATCTGTACCTATATGCAGCTGCTGACACCAATCTTCTAATTCTCCACTTGAACCATTGTCGTCCGCCTGACATGACGGATTCAAGGGCCCAATGGCTATGATGGCATTGTTGTCAACAGTGTATAGCTTGGCCATTGTAGCGTACCTTGGTAAAGTGACCTCTTCCTCTCCACAATTCAAAAGACGTATGGGCACTCTTCCCCTGTGTACCTCGACTATTCCTCTAGCCGTTAATATCGTGGGTCTACTATCAGTGTACCCCAGGCTCTACAAAGGCTTGGTAATCTCGTCCTTTAATACCAATGGCTGCTCTACACCATACCAGCATTTCAGTTTTTGGAGGTATTACTATAGGAGTTGGGTCACTTACCCTCACACTGCCGATTTCTCCACCTGCAACCTCTACTTGTTGCTTCAGCACCAAATGCTTTTATCTCTCTCCGGAGAATTCTCTGCTGGCAGGATTGGGCAGTTTCCGCAAATTGCTGTAAAATAGTAATAACCTCGGAAAAACAATTTTCTAAAACATTCATACCTACCAATAAAAAAGGGTTTCCCCGTCGGTTAACATCAACAATTATGATCCCCCTGATTTTTTTAATTCTGCTCTACCAATCTTAATGGTCATCTCTTCTAAATCCTACTTGCGGTACCAATTTTCCATTACTAGCATATATACTTAGCTCAACATTAGATGGTCTTTTATCAATGTCTGAATCTGCCCAGTACCTTTTAAATAAAGGATATGTGGTATAGATGAAATCTGGGAACGAGTGTCCAACAAGGCATTGAGAGGAATACCGTCCAGCACGATGGGGAATTTAAAGGGACGTCCTCCGACGTACTTATCGTGCCAGGATGTTGGGCCTTGAAAGTTCACTCCTGCGAAGCGGCCCGCATTCCCAGGGGATCCTTGTTTAAATCACAATTGCGGCGATGTGGGGCCTGGCTTCCGGCAACGGCGGCAAATAGGCTTGTCCATCCGGTGGTAACGGTCGTTGGGTCGTCCTCTCCACGCTGGGTATCTCTGGGGTCTCATCCAGGGAATATCCTCTCTGCGGTTCGCCAACTCCATCTTGGGTGTAGTCTGTGATTCTCTCATTTCCTGCATGGTTTTAGCCATTGAGGTGACAATGTCTGTTAGAGAGTCAAGCTTTTGCTGGAAAGCATCATTAGCACTGGCCTCCAGGGGCTTAACTGATGTCACTGGCATTCTCTGTTGTTGAGGGGTTTCTGTAATGGATTGCTCAGGATCCTGATCCCAAGGTGCCTCTGCCTGCTGGAGACGAATAGCGCTCTCCTTTAACTGGGCAAATGTCACTTCAGGTCCTTGAAAGTCAGCATACTCGCATGCCCTCGATGAGAAGGGGTTAATAGTCCTCAATGAATTGATCTTTTAGCAATTTTATCAGCGCCAGTGTTAAACATTGGTTCAGCCAGTGTAAGCGCTTTAAGGGCCTCCTGTAAAATTCAGGCAAAGTCTCTCACACTCTCATTGGCCTTTTGTTTGCAATTGAAGAATTTGGTCTTTGCTTTGCTACCAGCAGTAGTTTCAAATACTGCCTTTAATCCAGCTAGAATATGCTCAGCAGTGTCTTTTAGATCAGCGGACCATGCTGTGACTTCTCGCTTGGCATTACCACTTAACTGTGCCATCAGCAAACCGACACGCTGAGCTTCTGCCATTGGAAACATGTTTAAATAGGCCAGCAGTTTTTCTTTAAAATCATCAAAAGTATTAGGCTTACCTTCATACACTGGAAGCCATGGGGCACCTAGGGTAAATGGCATCAACATCGGCATAATGGGCGCTGCACCTGCGCCGCTGTGCTGCCGAGCGCTCTGTTCTGTGATTCAGCTGCATTTGTGTCGCCGGGGGTTTCGGCTCTCCGGTGCCTG
>JARQOC010000002.1:559360352-559372858 GCA_033576535.1 Allobates femoralis | reverse complement strand
CTAAAAATTGATGGTTTTGGGCCCCCTTTAAAAATAATCTGGGTGAAATGGTGGATGGGGAAAGAGGAAAAAGCCAATATGCTAAATGTCTTTTTTCAACAGTATTTACACAAGAAAAACCCCAATGAAGACAATATGATCAGTGATAAAAAAAATTTTCTAAATTTAAAAGGGCACCTGCTTAACCCAAGAGGAAGTACGGAAATCGTTTAAAAATCACTAAAATTGAAAAATTTCCCCGGGGCCCGGGATGGGATACCCCCCAGAGTGCTGCGGGAAATTTAAAGTACTGTCTTAGATAGACCATTATTTTTAATATTTAAAGTTCCCCTAATAAAGGACTGGCGTATGTGGTGGAAATATTCAAAAAGGGGAAAAAAACTGAACTTGGAAATTATGGGCCCGTAAGTTTAAAAACCTCCTACTGGGGGGAAAAAATCCTAGAGGGTTTTCTAAGAGATGCTATACTGGAGTATCTGAAGAAAAATAACCTCATGCCCCATAATCAACATGGTTTTACGAGGGCCGTTTCTGTAAAACTAATCTAATAAGTTCTATAAAGAAGTAAGTTTTTGGACTGGCCCAAAGGAAATGCAGTGGATGTGGTGTATATGGACTTTTAAAAAGCTTTTGGGATACGGTGCCACACAAAAGGTTGATAAAAAAAAATGAGGGCAATGGGGAAAAGGGGAAAAATTATGTGTAAGTGGGTTAAGAACTGGCTTAGTGATAGGAAACAAAGGGTGGTTATTAATGGGAACAATCAGAATGGGTTAAAAAGTTAACAGTGGGGTACCCAGGGGTCAGTATTGGGGCCCCCTTCTATTTAATATATTTATTAATGAACCCTTTTAGGGGGCATACAGAGTAGAATCTCAATATTTGCGGATTTTCACTAAACTCTGCAGGGTAATCAATACAGAGGAGGACAATTTTTATTTACAGGAGGATTTATGTAAACTAGAAGCTTGGGCTGCTAAATGGCAAATGAGCCCTTTTAAAGGGGGTAAATTTTAAAATCAAAGCACTTGGGCAGAGGAAACAAAAGGTATAATTATGTGCTTAAATTTTAAAACATGGGCAAAAATGTCACTGAAAAAGACCTGGGTGTATGGGTTGATGACAAACTCAAAATTTAGTGGCCAGTGTCAGGCAGCGCTGCAAAGGCAAATAAAATAATGGGATGCATTAAAAGAGGCATAGATGCTCATGAGGAGAACATAATTTTACCTCTATACAAGTCACTAGTGCGACCACACTTAGAATACTGTGTACAATTCTGGTCTCCGGTGTATAAGAAAGACATAGCTGAACTACAGCGGGTCCAGAGAAGAGCGACAAAAGTCATTAGAGGACTAAGGGGTCTGCAATACCAAGACAGGTTATTAAACTTGGGGTTATTTAGCTTGGAAAAACGAAGGCTTAGGGGTGATCTTATAATAATGTATAAATATATGAGGGGACAGTACAGAGACCTTTCTAATGATCTCTTTACTCTTAGGCCTGAGACTGGGACAAGGGGGCATCCTCTACGTCTGGAGGAAAGAAGGTTTAATCATAATCACAGACGCGGATTCTTTACTGTAAGAGCAGTGAGACTATGGAACTCTCTGCCACATGATGTTGTAATGAGTGAGTCACTACTAACATTTAAGAAGGGCCTGGATGCCTTTCTTGAAAACTATAATATTACCAGTTATACATACTAGATTCTTTGATAGGGCGTTGATCCAGGTAACTAGTCTGATTGCCGTACCTGGAGTCAGGAAGGAATTTTTTCCCCCAATGTGGAGCTTAGGGTTGCCACATGGTTTTTTATGCCTTCCTCTGGATCAACATGTTAGGCTATGGGTTGAACTAGATGGACTTAAAGTCTTCCTTCAACCTTAAAAACTATGTTACTATGTTACTATGTTACAAGCGCCTATTCTGTGTGACAATCCAAACACTATTACGTCACGTATTCTCCATCCGCAGTTTGAGCCCTGACCAATCACAATGCTATTGTGTTGGCCAATGGTTGCAGTTTGGGCGCGGCGCGACGGAGTGTGGCACGCCTATGTGTTGTACCTGCTTGCACAGGTACGTCCATATTCCTTTGTGGTAGTGGCGTGTAAAGGGGGGAAGGTATTCAACAGGAAGTAGACCGCAAGATCTGTCGGTACTTCCGGGGAACATAGATACCTTCAGTGGAGAACGTAATGGCACCGTCTATATGCGGCATCAGCGATCGGTATCCACTGTTAAAAAACGTGCGCGTGCACGTGCGGTGGATACCTGTTGCTAGACACAGTGGCCGCGTGTAAAGGTACCTTTATTCTCCTGTCTTGGCACAAATATCTTCTGTGCTGCTGTTCTCTGACTTCCTCGATGCATGTGAAGAGTCCAAAGGAAGGAGAGTGAAGCAGCCACTGATTGGAAGCAAGGATTGCGTGATGTCACACTGTTATGCGATCCAGTGAAAGACAGTGCCAACACCACTGGAACCTAGGAAAGATGAGAGCAGGCAAGAGGTACATCATGTAATTTTCCTGAAAAAGGGGCAACTGAGACCCTGAAATGTATAGAGATAAAGATCACAATACAAATTTAACTTATCAATTTTATTGAATGGATCTTAAACGGTAGCGTGGTAAAAACACCCTGTTCCTATTCTCTTCTTTCCTGAATTCTATCGATCAGGGGACTTCTGCAAGCCGTTGGTTACTGGATATTCAAGCATATCACATGCGATGATAGTCACAGTCACTATCTAACAACCCACTGAGGTGAGCGTTACCACACTAAATACCCTGTCACACATAACGACCGCTCCAGCGATCCCGACAGCGATAACGACCTGCCGGGATCGCTGGAGCGTTGTAACCTGGTCGCTGGGGAGCTGTCAATCAGGCAGATCTCCCCAGCAATCAGGGCCATGGGAGCCACCTCCCACATCGCTGAAGGCGATGTCAGCGTCCTCCCTGCTTAGCGCTGCTTGTAAGCAGGGAGGATGCTGGTAACTATGATAAACAGGGGGTATCCAGGCAGTGCGTGCTGCCTGGATACACGGTGTTTATTATAGTTACCAGCGTTGTCCCTGCTTACAGGCAGCACTAAGCAGGGAGAACGCTGGTAACTATGATAAACACCGGGTATCCAGGCAACGCGCGCTGCCTAGATACCCGCTGTTTATCATGGTTACCAGCGTCCTGCCTGCTTACAGGCAGCGCTAAGCAGGGATGAGGCTGGTAACCATGGTAAACACTGGGTATGTAGGCAGCGCACGCTGCCTAGATACCGAGTGTTTACCGTGGTTACCAGCCAGTGAGGTCACTGATTGCTGGTTTCTCGCTGTCACACACAGCGATGCGTTCTGACCAGTGGGAAACCAACGATCAAAAAATGACCCAGAGCACTTTGCAGTGATCAGCGACCTCACAGCAAGGGCCTAATCGCTGCTAAGTGTCACACAGAACGACATCGCTGGAGAGATCGTTGTAACGTCACAGTTACAATAATCTCTCTAAGGGTCCCTTTACACACCACCACTGGAAGGTAGCAACTGCCGGGCACTGGGGATAATTGTGCCTGTTGCCATGAAATTGCTACGAAATGGCGGCGTGTAAATAGGGCAGTTCCTCCCGGTGTTCAGCAGTTCCTTCGAATACCTATTGCTGAGCCGTGCTCAAATACAAAAAGGCACAATTGCCATGGTAGTGGTGTGTAAACGGGGCATAGGCATGGATGTTGCATCGCCTAGTGAACTCCCAGGGGTGTGCCACGGCGTCATGGATACCACGCCCCATCAGCGATCATTGGTGGAGGCTACTGTGTAACCATTTAATGCAAAAAGAGAGAGAAAAGCGCTCCCATAGGGAGAACCCACATGCACTTTGAAGGGGAAGGAAAGGTTGTGACAGGGGGGCTCTCACCTTTTCGGGTTGTGCCGCCTCCGCACAACCCCAGTGTATTCTCAAGGCCACCTGGGCCGGAGGAGCCGTCGAAGTGCCAGCCGCCTGTTAGTCACGTGGTATCTGCAGTCACGATTTATCACCAATCACAGGTGTCGACGTTCCCACAGGTCCTGTGCTCCACGGGCAGTGAGGGAAATCCACCTGAGGAAGACGATAAGCCTTCGTGGAAACATGTTGTGGTGAATAAAGAGGATTCTTGATCCATAACTACCTGCCTTATCTGTGCCCCTGCGCTCGCTATAGAATAACCTTTAATTGAACTGTGTAACCATTGGCTGTCCCTTCACAGGGCGCCATATTTAAAGAGCTATCCATTCACAATCCACAATTGTAATGGCGTCATGTATTAGCCAGCCTCCCTGCGCAGGTGTGCCAATCATGACGCTATTGCGTTGTCCAATCAACGCTTGTGCATCACAGAATACACAACTCTGTCATGCCTATGTACTTACGGCGCAAAATATGTACGCCATATTCCTTTGTGGTAGCAGCGTGTGAAGTAGCAAAGGTATTCCACAGGAAGTTAGCCACGGCACCCGTCGGCACTTCCGGGGAACAAAGATACCTTCAGTGGAGCACGCAATGGCGGCGTGCATATGCGGCATCGGCGATCGGTATCCACCGTTAAAAACGTGCGCGTGCACGTGCGGTGGATACCTGTTGCTAGGCACAGTGGCGGCGTGTAAAGGTAACTTAAGGGTACCTTTACATGCGGCAACTTTTCTAGGAATTTCACTGGCCACTTACTGGTTGCAGTGAAATCATGGACACATTGTTCTATCATGTTGCTGTGTACAAATGGAACAATGTCTCCATGATTTCACTGCAACCAGTAAGTTGCCAGTGAAATTCCTAGAAAAGTTGCCGCGTGTAAAGGTACCTTTACGATATCGTTATGTGTGACTGGGCCTTTAGTTTATAAGCTTCATAGCCATAGATAAACCTTTTTGTGTACCCTTGTTTCTTTCCAGCTTTTTACAGACACCATTGGAACGGTATAAGTGTTATTGACTCACCGTAGCCGGGGGTACACGGAGCGGGCGCTGTTTCTCCTCCAGTCACGGAACCGCGCCTGCGGTGGTGAAGGCCCGGTGGTCCAGATCAAAAGGGGAAATGGCGGAACAGTAGGGGTAGTTTGTCTTCGTGACGCCACCTGCGGGTATTCTGGTAACTTTACCAGCGCTGTTCGGGTCTCCGGGGGATGTTATACAGCGAGATGGAACGCTCCCCACAGGAGTCCCTGGAGCCGGGAGCTGCACAAGATGTTGTGAGGCAGCTGCGGGATGCTGCGCCAAATCCAGGAGTAACGCACAACCACACAAAGTCTCTTTTAGGTACCTTTACTGGGTGGTAATCAGGTACACTCGGACCGGGATAGTGAAGTCGGCACTTCTGGAGGTTCACAGCAAGCAGTGTTAGGCTTCCTTTCTCTAGTTCTCTGATTATGGTCGGGTGGATGTGGAATCCAGCTGGACCAGGCAGTGTGTTCAATGGAACTTGCTTCACCTGGTTAACAGCACGGAGGGCACTGTAAAAAGGTCTGAGCAGGATCAGTACTCTTCCCCGGGCTCTCGTGGTTGGGTGCATCAGGTGGAACAGGTGGCTAAACCTCCTGTTACATGTGCTGGTTCTCTGTGATGGCCGGGTGGCTCTCACAGCTTCGGTTCCAGTAACCGGAGGATGAGGGAAGAGTTGGTGTAACTCTGGTATTCCTTGAGAGGTGCTTCTCCTTTCCTATTATCCCAATTGCAGGGATTTTCTCACTGGTAGCTAGGCTGATTAGGCCTGGTGTGTGTCTCATAAGCTTGAGATCTTCCACAACCTGCAGCTCTTGTAGCGTCTGCACACTCTGGTGTTTCTCCCTCCAAGACTCTATTTATAGGGGGAACTGGCTCAAAGTGACCAGTGGAGCTCCCCCTAGAGGCTCGGGGTGAAACCAGGTGTTCTAAGGTGTTGTTGTGTTGTTTTGGTGAGTGATGCTTTGCTGTTAACTCCATTCATGCCCTAAGGATTTCTGTGGTGCCCAACAGGTGCCAGGGTGCCACATTATCATTTTAAAAAGAGGAAACGTATGGATTTATAAGGGGTTGTCTGTGTATTAGCAACCCTTTTAATCAAACTTGTATTGCGTAGAAACTAAATTATCTCTTAACAAAATGTTACACAATCGAGCAGGCACTGAGATTGCAGCTTTTAGGGTTGACACTGGCAGTGCATTAAAAGATTTCTTTTCCACTTAGCTTTCATGTTTAATGATTTCTTTTTTGTGTCCTGTAGCAGAGAAATTTTCTGATGAAAATATTCTACAAGTTTTATTAACGAATCTGTTTAACATTGTATTATTTTTTGGTGTGATCTCTTTTCCCACGTATGCTCACAGCATGTTCTTTTCTAAGTATTCCTTTTGATCTCTGATCAATGTAACCTCATGTCGGAGTTAGCCTTATTCCTAATTATCATTTTCTATATACAGTAAAAAGATCTAGGCAGCCAGTTAAGATTAGTTAATGGATATAGAATTACTCTTTTTTGGTATAATAATCATTGTGACCAGTGGCGTAACTTCAGGCCCAAGGGCCCCGATGCGAAAGCTCCAATGGGGCCCCCAATTATTGCAAATCTTTAATAATATTAGTCTTTTTCAATGGGCCAAAGGTACTTTTGGGCCCCCCCTCGGCTGCAGGGCCCCGATGCGATCGCAACCCCTGCACCTATTGTAGTTACGCCCCTGATTGTGACAAAGAGATTGACATTTAAGAGGTTGTTCAGTGTAAATCCACAAATCTGTAGTCACTCCATGTGACAGTAGATTTGTGAATCCCCTCATTGCACGCAGTGCGAAAATTCTCCGGGGTCAGAGCTGGAACAGAGGTCACATGGACACAAATATGCAATGTTCATACTCCTGGCTAGAATCTGGCCAGATGGGCGTGGCCTTACTCATTGCAAATGTACTGAGCGATGCTGCGTCCATCTAGTTGGAATCTGGCCAGGAATATACCATATTTTTTAGATTTTAAGATGCACTTTTGTTCCCCCTATATTAGGGGGAAAATGGGGGTGCGTCTTAAAAGCTGCATCTTAAAAAAAAAATAAAAAAAAATATATACAGTATATACATATATATATATTACTGTGGGGTGCAGCGGCCATGGATCGGGGTTTCGGAGGGTGGGGGCACAGCTGCGGGACTGGAGCTGTGGCAGGATCGCGGCGGTACTTTGTGGTGGGTGTTGCCATGTTTTCTGAGGAGATCTGCAGTCATTTTCTAGAAGTCATACCCCCTAGCATCTAACTGCACCTTTGAATGTAGGCACAGAAAACATGACGATGCCCACCGCAAAGTGCTGCCGCTATCCAACAACAGCTACAGTCCCGCTGTGCCCCCACCCTCCAAAATCTGCCTCCAGCACTCCTGCTCCATGGCGCAGCTCCCCCCTAGGGGCCATGTACAAAGGATGGGGAAATATGTATACAGGATGGCGGCGTATTGACAACGAAGGATGGGAAGACCTGAATCCGTAAACCTCTGGGGGTTACGCCCTGACTCAAGTATTGTTCAAGTGATGCCTTATTCCACCATGTTCTCATTCTCTTATGCAACAAATCCTTTAGTTTGTCCTGCAATTCCCGACATTGTGTACCTGAAGGAGCCCCTCCAGTTGCGCCACCACTGCCGAACACTTCATTGATCTGTGTGACCCAATCCACATCTCTCCTTCCATAGTCCATACTGGGACCTAGATTCAAACCACAAAAGATACAATAAATCACTAACAAAATTCTAGAGTCCATTGTCTTGAATATATCACAGGCTGCATAATCTCACTCAAAGTCACTTTTACCAGATAAAGATAAGCGGCGATCTCTACACCACACTTAGGTATATAGTTGCAAATACTTTTATTTATTATAGGATCAAATTCACACTGCCATTATGTGACTTATGGGCAAGTTTGCCCATACTTAAAATGGCACCGGCTCCCTCAGCTGTGAGCACGCGGTGTCTGCTGCGTCCCGGCCTCCCACGTGACTCCGGCGCCCAATGGAGTGTGCTGATTCTGCGCATGAGCAGGGCGCGCTTCCGGGATGCCGGGGCGCAGACGGATGCGGGCAGGCGCAGGCATGGCGTGCCACCTAACAGCTGTTGAAGGAGGCAGAAAATGGGCACAGGTATAAAGGAATGACCACTACACTGTCCCAGCACCTCCTGACGAAGCGGAGAGCGAAACGTTGAGGTGCTGGGCAGTGTGGTGCGGGATGGTCACAGTCCTACTTGGTATTACATGCTATATGAGGGATAGGAGATTTTTTACTATATACTATGCTGGATTCCTGTCCTCTATGAGGACATGGAAAAGGGGATGTGGCATGTATAATGGAGATGGGGTTGTAATTTCTCATATGCTGTTATAGTAGTGGTTGTATCAATATGGTATAATGCCTGTACTTTTGATATTTGTAACTGTACCCACACTGCTCTGGCGTTGCTTTTAGGGGATGGTTTTATTCAGTGTGAATTTGATCCTATAATAAATAAAAGTATTTGCAACTATATACCTAAGTGTGGTGTAGAGATTGCCGCTTATCTTTATCTGGTAAAAAAAAAAAAAAAAGGATGGCGGCGTATGTATACAGGATGGGGGGGACTTATATACCAGGATGGGGGACATATGTATGTGGCGCCCCACTGGTCGGGATGCCACGGAAGGGTTCTGCACCCAGACCAGAGTGTGTAGCATA
Organism: Allobates femoralis; assembly: GCA_033576535.1. Taxonomy (NCBI): domain Eukaryota; kingdom Metazoa; phylum Chordata; class Amphibia; order Anura; family Aromobatidae; genus Allobates; species Allobates femoralis. The sequence goes on along the minus strand of JARQOC010000002.1, from coordinate 559,364,159 downwards.
CCTGTGACCAAGGGACAGAGATGTCAATAGGGGACCTTCACCACACGCATCCATACATCTTAGGTCAGGGGACCAATAGGTTAATCCGTTGCTGGGGACTCGGTCCCGGTGGGAGGACATTAGGTGAGCTGTGGAGAGCAGGAAAGTTAGTCAGAGAGAGAAAGTTGTTGGAGGAGGACCCTGCGAGAAGCGCAATGGAGGGCACTTCAAGAGAGGTGGCCCAGGAACAGAAGGGGATCCTAGGGTGTTGAGGTGCACCCGAATCCGTGCCGGTACATCTCCCGGATGAAAGGATCTAGTCCAAAGTGGAGGAATGGCTCTGAGGCGGTGCAGGGGTTTATCCCCGAGCGGCAGAACCGGACGGAACCGACTTCTTAAGAAGTCGCGGCAACCCCGGCATAAATTCCCTAAGGCCCCTGCATAGGGTCAAGGAGGCCCAGAAGTCGACAGACTCCAGCAATACCCGTGGACTGTGTGTAAAGAACTGTTTGCTGCCTGAGTCACCAGTAAACCCAGTTCGGAGACAAAGACTGTTTGTTGTGTTTCATTAGCCTGCGCCAGAGGAGCCATACTCCTGCTCACAGAGACTGTCAGCCTGCATCTCCATCTGACGAGCCGCTTCCCTGTGTGAGTTCTCCATTCTTACATTACTGCCCCAGGGATCCTGCTCCACCTACGGAGAGCATTATCAACTAGCTGCCTCATCACCATCCTCGGAGGACTGCAGCAGCGCCAGTATCATTACTGGATACCGTGGGTGGCGTTTTTTAGCGACCATCAGGGCCATGGGCCCGACACAGGCCGCCCTTGACATCCCCATGAACTACAATATCCAGGACCGGGAAGCCCTGGGGTGGGTCATATACAGGATGGAGGGACATATATACCAAGATGAGGGACATATGCCAGGATGGGGGCCATATATACCAAGATGGGGATATATATACTAGGATGGAGTACATATATACCAAGATGGGGATCATATATACCAGGATGGGGGGCATGTACCAGGATGGAGGACATATATGCTGATTGTAGGATGGACACTGGCATTATAAGATGGACCCATTTGACATAAAAAAATTTTTTTTTCTCTTTCCTTCACCAAATTTGGGGTGCGTCTTATAATCCAGTGCGTCTTATAAAGTGAAAAATATGGTACATATTGCATTCTCCCATCCACATTACCTTCATTCTCAGCTCTAACACCAGAGAATACCTACAGCGCACAGTGCATGCAATGAGAGCATTCACAACTCTACAGTCACATACAGTGACTACATACTTGTGGATTTAGACAGGACAACCTCTTTAATTCAGTGACAAAGTTTTGTTGACATTGGACATGATTTAGAACTATAAGTCCTCCACATTGTCATGTTAGTTTGAGAGCTTATTTTCATTTTAATGAATAGGCCATAAGTATGCTATTGTTGGAGGTATGACAAATGTGCTCCTACAACTAGAAGAATAAAATAATTGTTTATGTAAGCAAAGTGAGCCAAGAAATATCAACAGAACCCTTTAAAGGAGGAAATACCCTTGAACTGTATTGTTATGTTGGAACCCTGAAGTTAATGGCCAGTCCAAGTTATGTTATATTATGTTGTAGTTTGTTCACTCTGCCCTGCTGCGGATTCCAGCCCCCAGCTGCTTAGCTGTACCTGGCTAGACATAGAAATTGCGCGGAGCCCCACGCATTTTTTTTTTAATTATTTCATGAAATTCATGAAATAATAAAAAAAAGGGCTCCCCTATATTCTTGTGTCTGGCCAGGTACAATTTTTTTTCTGAAAAATCAATAAAACAATCCTAAAAAAGGGACTGCATCTTTATTAACCCCTCGCCCATGGTCCAGGGGTTAATAAAGATGCAGTCCCTTTTATTTACATTGTTTTATGGATTTGTCAGAAAAAAATTTCACGTGGGCTTCGCCGTATTTCTGGAACCAGCCGGATCCAGCAGGCAGCGACGGGCTGCCACCAACCCCCAGGTGCCTATTTGTACCTGGCCGGACACAAGAATATAGTTCATTGAAGCGCCATCCTCTGGGGCTGAACCCCGCTCTTTCAGCGGCCCTGGTGGCGGTGGCACGCTGGGTAATAAAGGGGTTAATACCAGCTTTGTTATACAAGCTGGTATTAAGCCCGAGATTCTTAATGTCAGGCCACGTTTGACCCAGCCACTAAGAATCTCCAATAAAGGGTTAAAAAAACACAACACAGAGAAAATTTTTTATTAGAAATAAAAAAAAAAAGCCATTAGGGACTCCATCTTTATTTAAAAAAATCCTCTTCCGTCTGACGTAGTCCAAAACGTGATGTCCTCTCTGCTACATCCCCTGTGCATAGATATAGATGTCTATGCACAGGGAATGAGCAGACTGAGAACAATCTCAGCTCTGCTACATCATCTCTGTGCACAGACATTCATGTCTGTACACAGGGAGAGCAGGCGGGCTCTAGGACCCTGGAGCTGCGGCAGCCTGCACAGAGCAGACAGCCGGACTCAGCTCGCAAAGTAACAGCAGTTACTTTGCGAGTTTCCCAGCGATTACTTGCACAGTAACGAGTCCAATGCAAGTCAATGGCAATCCTAGGATTGCCATTGATTTGCATTGGACTCGTTGCTGTGCGAGTAATCGCTGGGAAACTCGCAGAGTACCGAGTCCTGCGAGTTCCTTACTACTCGCCGAGTAACGAGTCCTAGCGAGTAGATTCGCCCATCCCCATTCATCTGCCCTCTGGGATCTGTGTCTCCTGGTGTGTTCAGCATCTCTTGTTTAGCCTGTGGTCTCAGGCCTTGCTGTTCACCTGCTTTCTAGTCTTTCTTCCAGGTGCCCTAGGTCCATATGGTCACACTGACATGCAGCTTCATGAACCTCTCTAATAACCTGCTGAGCTTTAACAGGAATTGTGGACTTTGATAGCAAACTGGGCCATGGCTTGATGCAGGAAGATAATTATAATCTTGACCTAAAACAGCAAGGACAACTGTGGACTGTACCTGGATACCTGTTGGGAGTGTGTGATTCTCCAAAATCTATTGTGACCTACATATGTGAGTTTACATTACAAAATATTATTTATAGCACTACTGTGGACTGCTCTGACCATTATAAATGGCAAGGTAGTCCATGGCCACTGACGTTATCATTGCTGGACTACATTGCAAAGTAGTCCAACATGCCCACTCCTGTGATATGTACCTTGCTGTTAATGCATATTGCCTATAGAGAGCCTCGTGTCGGCAGGGGCACTCTCTGAGCTCTGCTGCATTGCTAAATCTGAAAATTCTGATTGTAACAACTGCTCCATCCAGTAAACTAAATGATGCATTGTTGAATTCATGGTCTGTTTACCTACATCATTCTGCTCTCAGATGAGATAGCAAAAAGTGCTGACAAATTCTCTTTAACAAACTCAGTGTTTTAATTTGCTTGCATACTACAAATGTATGCTTTATTACCTTTATATTGCAAATAACAGAGTATGTACTAAATAATAAACAACAATGGACAAATAATAATAATACATTTTATTTATATAGTGCTGACATATTCCACAGCACTTTACAATTAAGTGGAGGAATGCACAGACAATACAAAGTAACACAGACTTCAACAGTTAAGGGCCTGTCACATGTGTCAATGTCGCCCGCGATATCGCTCATGCGTCACAAATTATTAATCGCCTGAGCGATGTGGAATTATCGCAGGTAAGATGTCACACGCGTCAATATGACCCAGCGATGCGGTGATGTCGCCATCTTGCGAGCGATTTTATTTAGTCGCTTGTACGATGTCAA
>JARQOC010000002.1:559230884-559360252 GCA_033576535.1 Allobates femoralis | reverse complement strand
GATATCTGTGCAGATATTGTTCGCAGATCTCTGGTTGCAGTGAAATCATGGACACATTGTTACATTTGTACACGGCCACAAAACGGAGCAATGTGTCCATGATTTCACTGCAACCACAGATCTGTGAACAATGTCTGCACAGATATGTGTGTGTGTGACGTGGCCCTTAGTTCATTGTCAGTCTAATGCAATATGTGAGTGGACGAGTGAGTGTGGGAAGTTGCGTCCCCCTTTATAGTAGCATCTGAGGTATATGTGTTGCAAAGTGTTCATGACAAATCGGTAGTAGTGATGTTATGACAAATTAGAAAAAAGCGGAGTGCTGTTCTTGACAGTACTTAGAAAAAATTTTTGGATAAAAAACTGCACAAGCCATCCAACCACATCAAAGTGTATCAAAATATGGGTGGTACCTATCTCTTTTTCACCTTGCTTTGTGACAAGCCAGGCTTCATCTGAACTGGGAAAGTGAAAGAAAATCAGGCATAGCTCGCAATTAAGACCATAAAGAAATGTGAACTACGGTAAGTACTGTATATTTTTAACGTGCATAGCAATATTGCAGTTTATGTTTTCAATAACCCCTTCTCCACCCAGCCTGTTTTTACTTTCCTGACCAGGCTATTTTTTTGCCAGTCTGACCACTGTCACGTTAGGAGGTAATTACTCTGGAACACTTTCTACAGATGCCAGTAATTCTGAAATTGTTTTTTTCATGACATTGTGGACTTCATGTCAGTGGTAAATTTAGGATGGTATTTTTTTCATTTATTTGTAAAAATATCAGAAATTTGGTGAAAATTTTGAAAGTTTTGCAATTTTCAAACTACATTTTTTAAACCAGAGTTAAGTGACACAAAATAGTTCATAAATAACATTTAGCACATTTCTACTTTATATCAGCACCATTTTTGAAAAATATTTTTTTTGTTACGAAGTTAGAATTGTTAAAATTTTATAATCAATTTCAAATTTTTCCAACAAAACTTACCAAACCATTTTTTAGGGACCACATCACATTTGAAATTACTTTGAGAGCTGATGTGGCAAAAAATACCCAACAGTGACACCTTTATGAAAACTGCACCTCTAAGGGTACCTTTACATGCCGCAATATCTTGTGGGAATCCTGACGGCGATATGTCACCCTGAAACTATCGCTGTCAAATTGCCTCCCAGTTGCGGCGTGTAATTGGGGAATTTGGCAGCGATAAATCACCTGTCGCCTGGTTCCTGATTTCAGAGCACTGCTCCAAAATCAGAGGCAATCATGAAGGCGAGATTCCCGACTTTTGGCGTGTGATAGGGAGATAGTGATGGAATCTGCGTCGCGTGCCACAGCGTGCTGTAGTCCTCGCCCCCGCTGCGATGATTGGTGGTGGCTACTGTGTTCCCATTGGCTGACAGTTGACAGGGTGCCATATTTGGAGAGCTGTCTGTTCAGCAACACACACACATCTTCAATTGTGTCATGTATTAGCCAGCCTTCCAGAGCAGGCTGGCAAATCGTAACGCTATTGCGTTGTCCAATGAGCGCGTATGGGGCGCGGTGTAAACCACTGTGGCACGCCTATCTCCTCGCAGCGCTGAACATGTACGCCCACATTGCCTTGGGGATTGTGGCGTGTGAACCGGCGAGGGAAATCGACCGGATTGTTTCCTCTGTGGGTGAGGCAATTTCCGGGGTGCCTTAGGTTGAGGGCGAAATTGCGGCGTGTAATAGTGCCATCGGCGATCTGAGGTGACCATGAAAAACGTGCACGCGCACGTTAGATCGCCTCTTATTGCCAGCAAATATTAAGGCGTGTAAAGGTACCCTTAAAGTACTTAGAAACCACTTCCAAGAAGTTTATTAACCCTCCAGGTGCTTCACAGAAACTAAAGCAATGTGGAAGGAAAATTTTACTTTTTACCACAGAAATGTTACTTTAGCCCCAAATTTTTCATATTCACAAGGGAAACAGGAGAACATGCACTATAGAATTTCCTGAGTATGACGATACCTCATATGTGATGGAAAACTACTGTCTGGGCACATGGCAAGGCTCAGAATGGAAAGTGTGGCATTTGACTTTGCAAACTCAATTTTGACTGGACTTGCTAGTGAGCGACATGTCGTGTTTGGAGAACCCCTGACGTGCCTAAAAAATGGAAACCCTCTACAAGTGACCCTATTTTCGAAACTAGATCCCTTAAGGAATTTATCTAGATATGTGCTGAACCCCCAGATGACTCACAGAATTTTAACAATGAAGCCATTGGAAGATGATTTTTTGACAATGGATAGGGAGCTTACATTTAAAGAGCTACTCCAGCGCTGAAAACAAAATGCTATAGTAGTGCTTTAATTGAGTTGTCATGCAATCAAATATTGCTTCCTTTTTTTCTATCATCTGAAATTCATCTTTCAAGATTATTAAATTTAACAGAAAGCGGAAGCTCCTGATATCTCAGAATGACACTGCTACAAATGGGCTATGGCACCTATCATAACTCCTTTGACTCCTGTTACCCAAGGACAGAGCTTAACTTGATCTTTGTCCCCCCAGATAAGACAGCCTTCCTCCATACATATATAGTCAGTGCATAATGCAGAAATCATCAACATGTACTTGTCAGGACATTTATCTATTGTGAATGGCCAGATATCTTTATTATAATATTATTAAACTATATTCAATTCTATTGATTACTAAAACAACACAAGCTGGTGTCACACATTCAAGAACCACAACCAATGCTATGAACGCAATATCCGACTTAAGTCTACTGACCAGAGCAAACTGCCTCATGTATGCTTAAGAGGCATTAGCTTAGGCTGGCTTCACACTTGCAGATGCATCTGCAGCGTTTTGCAGATGCATCTGCAAGTATCAGCATGCAGACCACGGCCGTGGTGTGAATGCTCTCATTGATTCCTATATGTGAGCCGTAAGCAGGCGTATGCCTGCTTACAGATCACACTCTCCCGCCCGCACTATGGACGCGAGATGTTGCGTCCAAGGTGCGGGCGGGAGTGTGTGATCTGTCAGCAGGCATACGCCTGCTTACGGCTCACATATAGGAATCAATGAGAGCATTCAGACCGCGGTGCGCCCTATTATAAACATAGGGACCGCGGTCTGCATGCTGATACTTGCAGATGCATCTGCAAAACGCTGCAGATGCATCTGCAAGTGTGAAGGCAGCCTTAGTGTATTGCAATCCAAGCCCAGTCTGTTATTTATGGACATGTGAGCCCAGCCTAAGAGAAACACAATAGCCATCTTGGGTCTAAATACAAAGTCTTCCACCTCATTGGTGAACACTTTACATTCCACGATTATAGCATGGAGGGACAGTTGTCGCACAAAAGTGGGTAGGGGTCTAGTTGCCATTTCAACCTCTATTTTATTTTAGCAAAGTCACTGCTTGCACCATTCATTAATGAGTTAATTAGGCCTTTGGGATTCAATTTGAATATTACAAGACAAAAAAATGCTGCAATGTTCTTTTATTTGATATTGCTTAGAAATAAACCCATGATTACCCGTGTCCCCTTTATTAAGGTGATATAGTTGTAAATGCTTTACTTGCACTAAACACCGACATACAGATATATGTGATACATTTTGGTTAACACTTGTGTTTCCTTCTATTAACATTCATTTTTATAAAACTCTTAGTTACCTAGCAACTGGGAGAGCCTTATATAAACTTGCTGAACGTCTCTGGATGTTCCCAGCTGCAGATGAAATTCAGTTCCATCAGTTAATATTTACTAGTACAGAAGCAATCATTCTTTCTTTTACCTTTGTTTTAAAAACACGTGAAGCTGATTGTTGAATTTGTGAATAAGGAAATGAGAGAATAGTTGCAAATATGTAAAACTAATGAAAGGGTTAAAGGGAACCTGTCATGACCCCAAGTGTTATTCACAGCAGACATAGGGTTAATCTGTTCGCTTTTATGGTCTTTACAAGGGGGCAGTGCTCACATGATTCACTGGGTGGTATCATTAAGCCGCTGTGCATTATTACCCTCTGAGCCACCCTTCCTTGGTAAAGACCATAAAAATTAGTTTGAACGTGATTGACAATTTGTCAAACTGTGAAAAATGCCAGATGGGCTGCCATGTCAAATTAAAAAGAGCCCTTTAAGCTTCTTCCCAGCTGGCACAATGTAAAATCCGTGGTCTGCATGTGTGGCACCCCAAGGGTTAATATGCCACAGAAACAACACAGGTTTAATCCCCACACAACACTACACTAGAAAGTGGGAGGAGCTTAGCTGGCACCTGCACTAGTGGGAGGAGCTAAAGTTGTTTACGACAAAACAAGAGTGACAGTTAGTCAGTCTGCAGTTCAGTTTGAGTCTGGAGCAGGAGCCGAGCAAAGTGTCAGTGGAGGTCCTGAGAGGTCTGAGGAAAGGAGACAGATTAACAGAGGAACATACCCGGGATAAAGAGTTACCCCAAAAGCTTGATCCCAGGGAGACGCTTAAGACGGATACTGGATCCGAGGCTGTGCCTGAGACAGACAGGACAGTAAACACCGGCATAGTGAAGGTCCACCATCTTCACCACACCATAGCAAAGCAACACGAAGGAGTCAGTGACACAGAGGACTCAAGTTGCCCAGCATATTGGTACCTGTGAGCAGAGACAGGGCCAGCAGTATAGCTACAAGCAGCAGCAGGGCCACACACAGCGTTTAAGTAGGAAGCCAAGGACCCGGTCAGGGGGAGAGCAACCTGGTACAGACTCCGTGGACAATACTGTGTAATACCATCTGCCAGTAAAGACTTGAAGAACAACAGAAACCGTGAGTGTGTGTGTCATCCTTATGCTGAAGCCCCACTTGCCCTCATAGACTGCCATTGCCTCTACTCTTATCATCTCTATTGCTACTCCTACTCTCCTGCAGTATCAATAACATCCTCACAGACTTTAACTACCTCTACCACTGCCCTGGGGAACCCAGTTCTGCCCACAGGAACTATTCCATCCAAGCTGCTAACCCATCATCCCCGGAGGTTCTGCAGCAGCGGCGGCCCCCATTACTGGGCGCATATAGTGGGTGGCGTCACGAGTGACAAATCCCCTGTAAATAAACCCCCATTTTATTGTGCGGGCCCGGGACACGGTCCGGACCAGGACCGCCGTGACATCCCCCAGCAGCACCCCGGTCCGGCACCGAGTGCCCCGTCCCGAGGGGCTCCACAACCTGGCGTCACGAACAGGATCTACCGTGCCCGGTACCGGGCATTGTGTGCCGTGATTAGTGACTGTTTTGGATCTGCCGCCATTGCTGGGCGCGCGCAAGCTGAATTGTAACTGCGCCACAGAGATAGAAAATGTCAAAATCCGCCATTGCAGAGCGCGCAACGCGCGGGAAGAAAAAAACCGCTCACTGCTCTGATGTCATCCGGAAGGGAAGAGAATCCCTGGTGCGCAGCGGAACCTTTGTTAGACATCCGGACGGAAGCGGAAGACGGAGGGCGGACCTTAACTAAGGGGGCCCAAGATGTCGCAGCCCAATGCACAAGGCGGAGACGGGGCAGCCGGTGGAGCTGCAGCGCCGGACCCAGCGATAGTACCCGGCGGTGCGGCGGCGCAAGGAACAGCACCAATAATGCCGTTCCTGATGCCGTATACTCCAGGGGCAATGTGGATGCCCCAATACTCCGGTGAGCCTAATACTTTAACTGACTTTATGCGAAAGATAAAAGAGTATTATGTGATGTACCCCCTCACTTAAGCCCAGCGTGTAGGAATGATAATAGGACAATTAATGGGCAATGCACGGCGTGAGGCTGCGTCCTGGCTGGACACAGATAAGGACACTGTAGAGCATCTAGCAGCTAGACTAAAAGCAACGTTTGAATCTGCTGTTGATACCCGGGCTAAGATGAGGTCCTTTGCATGCCACCAGAAACCTAAACAGAGTGCTAGAGACTTTGCCTTGAACCTGCAGGAAGCACTCAGAGTCCTTAAGCTGGCAGAACCTGCTTTAGCCCCGGGAGCTGATAAAATGCTATTTGACCAATTCATAGAGGGCCTCCATTCCCCTTCCCATCGAGGACAGTTAAGCATAATACTGCTGCAGAACCCTGACATGACATTTACTGAGCTGAAAGATAGAGCTATCCGTTTGCAGCAGCTGGAAGAGCCACGGGAGCTACCCACTGTCCTGGACATTGCAGCAGCACCTCAGCAGCCGGCAGCGCCAGCGACATCTGCCATGTCAGCAACTTCTGCTGAGACTGGGGAACTAATTTCTAATGCTGCAATCAATCAAAAGCTAGATGCCCTGACAGACACCGTGATCTCCATGGCCAAGGTCATCAAGGAACTGCGAGAGTCAAGACCTGCACCCAAGATTGAGTCGGCGACCAGCAGAGAGGATGTCCAGTGGACGAGGCCCAGAAGATACCCAGCAGCAAGAGGACGACCCAGCGATCGCTATCAACCAGATGGACAGCCCATTTGCCGTCGTTGCCAGGAACCAGGCCATCTTGCTCATGAGTGTCCTTTAAACGACAATTCCCTGGGCAGGCGGGCCGCTCCCCAGGAATGAACACTCGAGGCCCCTCAGCCTGGTATGATAAATTCGTGGGAGGAAAACCGGTGATCCCTATTGTGTTGGATGGCATCCCCTTTAGTGCCTTGCTGGATACCGGGTCCCAGATAACATCTATCCCACATGTTCTTTATAAAAGGTACTGGGCTGATTCAGACATTACTAATGCGCCAGATGACTTTAACTTTGAGGTATGGGCTAGTAATGGACTGGTAATACCAAAGGTTGGATTTAGAGAGATGAATATTCAGGTTGGGAAGGTAGAATTGCAGAACCAGGGTATTATAATCGTAGATGTTAACCAGCGAGACCGTGAACCCGTGATGCTGATAGGAATGAATGTCATTGAGAAATGTTTTTCCGAAGTGTTAAGTGTTTTGCAGCAAATCGCCGAGACTGCCGGAACAGGACAACAGAGGCTTTTGCACAAAGAGATTAAAGCTCTGATGTTGAAGCAACAGGTAGAAATCTCCGGAGGTGAGATCGGCAGTGTACGAGTAAGTGACCCAATACCCATTGTAATTCCTCCCAAAACTGAAATGTTGGTATGGTGCAGAGCCGCAATAGGCATTAAAGGGCAAGACTATCAGGCCCTGGTAGAACCCGTGTACTCAGATAGCAGACCTACCATACTCACTGCTAGAGGAGTAGTTGACGTACACAGGGGAAGAGTGCCATTACGCCTATTGAACTGCGGAGAAGATGAGGTCACATTACCTAAGTATGCTACCATGGCTAAGTTGTACACGGTTGATAACAATAACATCACAGCCGCCGAGCCCTTGAACCCGTCATGTCAGGCGGATGACAAAGGCTCAGAGGAGAAGCTGGAGGATTGGTGCCAAAAGTTGCATGTAGGTACCAGTTCTACACCTCCCCGTCACAAGCATGGAGTATACCGGGTAGTGAAAGAATACGAACAAATATTCAGTAAACACCCGTTAGACTTTGGGCAAATCAAAGGGGTAGAGCACACTATACCCACAGGTGACCATCAGCCTATAAAAGAGAGGTATAGACCCTTACCACCCGCTCACTACCAAACCACCAAAGACATGCTCAGAGAGATGAAATCTGCAGGGGTAATAAGAGACAGTTGTAGCCCCTGGGCAGCACCTCTAGTGTTAGTTAAAAAGAAGGATGGGACCATGAGAATGTGCGTAGATTATCGGCAGATTAATCGCATCACACATAAGGACGCATACCCATTATCTAGGATTGAGGAGTCATTAGCTGCACTAAAATCTGCTAACTACTTTTCCACCCTTGATCTGACTAGTGGGTACTGGCAGGTTCCTGTGGCCGAGGCCGACAAGGAGAAGACAGCGTTTACTACGCCGATGGGCCTCTGTGAGTTTAATTGTATGCCGTTCGGACTCTGCAACGCACCCGGGACCTTTCAACGTCTGATGGAGAGCTGCCTCGGGCACAAGAACTTTGAAACTGTCCTCCTGTACCTAGATGACGTCATAGTCTACTCGAAGACGTATGAGCAACATCTACAAGACCTAGCGGAAGTGTTCGAAGCTTTGTCCAAGTATGGCATGAAGATCAAGCCATCCAAGTGTCACCTTCTCAAACCAAAGGTACAATACCTGGGACATGTCGTGAGTTCAGAGGGAGTAGCACCGGATCCTGATAAAGTCATAGTGATAAGGGATTGGCCAAGACCTACGAACGTGAAAGAAGTGAGGCAATTCCTGGGCCTGGTAGGCTATTACAGAAGATTCATCTGAGGATTCACGAAGCTAGCAGCTCCTCTGCAAGACATTCTGGTAGGACAATCAAAGAAGACTTCAAACTATAATCTCCTGACACGGTGGGATGAGGAGAGAGAAGATTCTTTCAATAAGCTAAAAAGTGCACTGACGGGAGAAGAGATCCTGGCATACCCCGATTACCATCAACCATTCATTCTTTATACGGATGCCAGCAACGTGGGACTGGGAGCAGTATTGTCACAGATGCAAGGAGGCAAAGAGAAAGTTATTGCCTTTGCAAGCAGGAAGCTCCGGCCTACAGAACGAAACCCCGAGAACTACAGCTCCTTCAAGTTAGAGCTACTGGCAGTAGTTTGGGCTGTGACTGAACGCTTTAAACATTACTTGGCAGGTGCAGAATTCACCATCTACACGGATAACAACCCATTGACTCACCTGGACACAGCAAAATTAGGAGCTCTGGAGCAGCGATGGATAGCCCGGCTATCTAATTACAACTTTGTCATCAAATACAGGGCAGGCCGCAAGAACGGGAACGCAGATGCCTTATCCCGGATGCCACACCTGAGAGACGTGGAAGAGGAACCGGAAGAGTTGGAAGAGATTGAACTACCGGACTTTCATCGTTCAAAGGTAGAAGATTATCAACCCGGCATCTACCAAAGAGAACAAGAAGTAAACTTTAACCCGTTAAGACACTATGAATGGGCCGAAACCCAAGATACTGATCCAGCTGTGAAGCTAGTGAAAGAACTGCTTACGAGACAAGGTGCATACCCGGATCAGAATGCCCCAGCTGAGACCATACAGCTCTGGAAAGAGAGAGGCAAGTTGTTTCTGAACCAAGGGAAGCTCTGTAGACGATTTACCAATCCCAAGACGCATGAACTGGTCTGGCAGATAATCGTGCCCAAGCAAGACATCCAAATGGTCTTAAGAGCGTACCATGACAGTGCAGGTCATTTCGGATGGAAGATGTTAGAAGCAATCCTAAGAGACAGATTCTATTGGGTTGGCATGAGAAAATCCATTGAACTATGGTGCAGAAGATGTGCCGCATGCAACCTCAGAAGGAAAGATCTACAGAAAGCTCCGCTTCAACCAATAGTAACCAAGCAACCACTTGAACTAGTCGCATTAGACCACGTCAAGTTGTCACCAAGCCAGTCAGGCTATGTCTATGCCTTAACCATCGTGGACCATTACTCACGCTTCTTAGTGGTGGTACCAGTCAAAGACTTGACAGCGAAGACGGCAGCAAAAGCATTCCAGACGCATTTCTGTAGACCACATGGTTACCCAGAACAAGTCCTTGCAGACCAAGGTCCAGCTTTTGAATCAGAACTATTCAAGGAACTCTGCGATATGTACGGTTGTAAGAAGATTCGCACAACAACGTATCATCCTCAAACAAATGGTTTATGCGAGAAAATGAATCATATTGTAATTGAACTGTTAAAGACCTTACCAGAATCAGAAAGAAACCAGTGGCCAGATAAATTACCTGATTTGGTAGACTTATACAACCATGTCCCTGTGAGTTCTACAAACTGCACTCCAGCTTACCTTATGCGTGCAAGACCCGGTAAGCTACCAATTGATCTAGAAGTGGGAATTGAAAAACCAGATACAGAAATAGAAGAAGAAACAGATTGGGATACCAAACGTCAGAAACAGTATCAACAAGTTCAAGAATGTGTAGAAAGAAACCTACAACAAGCAAGAGCAAGACAAGAGAAGACCTTTAACAAACATGCTCACGCAACGCCATTACAAGAAGGTGATCAAGTTCTCAAGAGAAAGAGACGCACTGACAAACTGGATAATCAGTGGGAAACCGTCCCATACACAGTCTTACCATCTAACCTAGACAATGTTAAAACCTGTTTGATAAGCAAAGATGAAGGAAAAACGTCACAAGTCGTATCTCGTGATCAGCTAAAATTGTGTCCTGAAACACTGAAGACACCTGAAGTAAGAGAACCCGTACAGGTCCAACCTATTAAAGAAAAAGAAGTTTTCCACACGGTACTAGGAGATTTCCCTAAAACATGGCCAAATTACCATGGAGCAGTTGTCGTACCAATGATTGCATTCCCTTCAATGGTGGAACCAACACCAGAACCCGTGTTACCTGAAGAAGTCCCAAGACCTGAAGAACTGGAAGTAGAACCATTAGAGGAAGAACAAATTCCTGGTCCCAGTGAGCTTGCCAGTCCTACAGTCAGATCTTCATCTAACATAGTACCAAACACTACAAATAGGTACATGCCTACAGAGCACCAATAGGCTACATGCAAGTAGTACACCCGTTTTACGCAGATCCTAGCGTAGTACCAGAGGGCAGTTACCAGCTAGGACCAGGGATTAAAAGGTCAAATTAACTGTAAAATATAAATATGTTTGTGTAAATATAGATTGAACCCGGTAAACAAATGTACATGCAACGTTAAAAAGCCCAGTACCTACAGAGACTATCCTGTATGAACTTCTTGCATATTCTTCAAATTTTTTCCTTTTATTTTATTTTTATGGACCATACTACCACGGACTGGTTGTGGTATAAACTTTCTTTTTCAATTTTTGGACAGTTTTTAAATTTTAGTGATTTTTGTGATTTTACTTTTAAGTCTTTGTAAATATTAATTGTATTAATTGTTTATTCTTTAATGTTCCACAGTCCCGGAGTACTGTCTTTAACTGAGGGGGCATGTGGCACCCCAAGGGTTAATATGCCACAGAAACAACACAGGTTTAATCCCCACACAACACTACACTAGAAAGTGGGAGGAGCTTAGCTGGCACCTGCACTAGTGGGAGGAGCTAAAGTTGTTTACCACAAAACAAGAGTGACAGTTAGTCAGTCTGCAGTTCAGTTTGAGTCTGGAGCAGGAGCCGAGCAAAGTGTCAGTGGAGGTCCTGAGAGGTCTGAGGAAAGGAGACAGATTAACAGAGGAACATACCCGGGATAAAGAGTTACCCCAAAAGCTTGATCCCGGGGAGACGCTTAAGACGGATACTGGATCCTAGGCTGTGCCTGAGACAGACAGGACAGTAAACACCGGCATAGTGAAGGTCCACCATCTTCACCACACCATAGCAAAGCAACACGAAGGAGTCAGTGACACAGAGGACTCAAGTTGCCCAGCATATTGGTACCCGTGAGCAGAGACAGGGCCAGCAGTATAGCTACAAGCAGCAGCAGGGCCACACACAGCGTTTAAGTAGGAAGCCAAGGACCCGGTCAGGGTGAGAGCAACCTGGCACAGACTCCGTGGACAATACTGTGTAATACCATCTGCCAGTAAAGACTTGAAGAACAACAGAAACCGTGAGTGTGTGTGTCATCCTTATGCTGAAGCCCCACTTGCCCTCATAGACTGCCATTGCCTCTACTCTTATCATCTCTATTGCTACTCCTACTCTCCTGCAGTATCAATAACATCCTCACAGACTTTAACTACCTCTACCACTGCCCCGGGGAACCCAGTTCTGCCCACAGGAACTATTCCATCCAAGCTGCTAACCCATCATCCCCGGAGGTTCTGCAGCAGCGGCGGCCCCCATTACTGGCCGCATATAGTGGGTTGCGTCACGAGTGACAAATCCCCTGTAAATAACCCCCCATTTTATTGTGCGGGCCCGGGACACGGTCCGGACCAGGACCGCCGTGACATCCCCCAGCAGCACCCCGGTCCGGCACCGAGTGCCCCGTCCCGAGCGGCTCCACACATGCCCTTGTGGCCCACAGTACTGTCTTGAACATGCCAACTCCATCCTTCCTATATTCAAATGTATTTGTGGCACCCTGGTTGGGGCACCACAGAACTCTTAAGACACAAATGGAATGTACACAGCAAGCAGACCTCACTAACTTACACCACCTTTACACCCCTTTCACCCCAGGCCTCTAGGGGGAGCTCCACTGGTTGCCTTAAGCCAGTTCTTCCTATAAATACGGGTCCTGGAGAGAGAAAGAGGGGAGTGTGCAGTCACTTTAGAACTGTGAACAGCTAGGAGAGCTGACCTGGTATTGGAGCCACACTAGGCCCATACCAGCACACCCGGAAAGTGAGAGACTCTCGCAACAAGAGTCACAGGAACAAGAGAAAAATACCTCACAGGGACAGAGGAGTTATCACAACTCGCCCTAACAATCCGGTCACTGAGTCCGAGCTGCAGGAGCCACAGCGCAGGCTGCAGAGAAACCAGCACCCCCCACCAGGGGAGTTTAGCTACCTGGACATCTGAAGCACCACCAGATGAGAGCCCCGGGGAGGGAAAATTGCAGATCCCTCAACCCTTTATAGTGCCCTCAGTGCAGCAAACTCAGGTGAGACACGTCCCACCAGAACGTGCAACCCCGATCCGGCAGGATTCTATATCCACCAGACCCTGTAGAACTGAGTACATACGGAAGCCTACACCACTGCTTGCTGTGGAAGCTCCAGGAGTGTCTACTTCATCACCCGGTCGAGTGTACCTGTCGTCATCAGTAAAAGGTACAGAAAAGACTTTATGTGTCCGTGCATCATTCCTGGATTAACACTCAGAATTACCCGAGCTGCCGTATTCCAGCTAGTGCAGCTCCCGGCCCCGGGGACTCCTGCTCATCCTGTGGGGAGCATCCCATCAAGCTGCCGCACATCCCCCGGAGGCCCAAGCAGCGCTGGTGCGTTCACCGGACTCCCACAGGTGGCGTCACGACAAACAAGAATCATCCCCATCCTTTAATATCCCCTTTTATCTGACCACCGGGCGCCACAGCCTCAGGCGCGGAACTGTGACGAGGGAATCATCGCCTGAGACGTGAGCATGTGGCAACGGTGAGTCATATTCACATCAGATGTGAGTACATTTGAACACTTGCTTGTCGGGACTGGAGCAGAGGAGCGCTCATCTGTCTTGGCAATTTGTGCAACAGCATGATGATGTCATCATGCTTCGCACATCATCATGTTGCTACTTGCACCGCAGAAGACACATCGAGCCCCGTTAAGCTCTCCACAAAGGAGCTGTAGATTAAATATGGCATTATTTTAGATGAGAGGGCCATGGGGAGGGGAGGGTGGATAATGAAGCACTTAGGAACAGAAAGGCAGTGCAGGAGAAAAATGAAAAGGGGCAGTTTGAAAGTGGCAGACAGCTCATCAGTGCCCCACAATGACATCATAGGAGAACCAATGGGAGCAGGGAATAGTGCGCTCCCCGCTGGTGTGTGTTAAATCTCGCTGTCAGAGATTGACAGCGAGATTTAAAAGGTTAACACCATGGGTGGATCTACGATCCTACTGCTGTTAGTGTCACATTTCAGCTGATTAGATCAGCCAACATGTGCAAGATGTGCAACATGGGTAAGATGTGGGCTAAACTTGTAAGCTAGCATCAAAGCAAGGGACATGACCTGTAACATTTCTGTATGTTATAGGTTGTGAAAGGGTTAATATTTGGTTGCACACCCTTTGGTATAAATAACTGCAATCAATCGCTTCTTATAACCATCGCCAAGCTTCTTATACCTCTCAACTGCCAGCTGCACGCAAACCCACAGGGCCTGTTGGTATTCCCCAAGCTGGTCCCATCTCTCCTAGAAAGGGTTTTTGTTCCCTAGTTCTACCATCGTCTTCTCCAGCGGTGACCATGATGGAGTGCGCTGGGGGCAGGTGGTGGTGTAGAATGCCCCTGCAGCAGTAGAGCCTACGGACCCCCCAGAATGTCTGGCAGCCAAGTACCATGATCAACGGCGACCTTCAGCCTGGGCAGTGCTGACAAAGTTGTGAGAGAGTTTTTACTCTAATTAATGTGGACTACCCTTGCTGACCCGTACCTTAGTTTGCATTTTGTCCAGATAAAGACTTTTTGTGTGTTGTATTCTAATTCTTCCTTGACCATGGCCTGATTTTTGGTAAATGTATTTTTCCCCTTCCTAGGTTTTGTGCCATTTGCACTTCTGCCTGTCAGATGAGCAGGCATGCACGTTATCTTTGTTACCGTAAAGTTTTTTGTACTTCACTCATTGTATGCTGGACTGTTTCTGCTAACAGGTGCTTTGACACTGCCCTACAGAGACTGTTGAACAAGCAGCAGGCCTCCAGCCTGATTGTCTGAGGTATGGAAATACAAGACACTATATACACTCCTGTAGAACAGGGCTGGCCAAGTGCAGTCCTCAAGGGCCACAAATAGTGCATGTTTTCAGGATCTCCTTAGCACTGCACAAGGTGCTGGAATCATCACCTCTGCATGTTCCAGTGCTAAGGAAATCCTAAAAACTTGCACTGTTTTCAGACCTTGAGGACTGTAGTTGGCCACCCCTGCCCCAGATGTCTCTGTGCAAGTAGCCAGATGGTATGAGGAATCCTTGAGCCCTTTCACCACAACTGCAGCTCTCTCTGGACCCTATTAGGCCCTGCACCCACGGTGCATTATTTGATGCTTTTTTTGACGCAGATTTTGAGAATCTGCATCAAAATCTGCATGTCTATCCTGAGGCCAACAAAGACTATGACAGTCCAGAAGTGCTGTGCCCAAAATGATTTTTTTTACTTGCACATGTGGTTCAGATTTCATTTCTTGCCCCAAATTCTGCACCAAATCTGCAAAGAAAAAAAACACATTGGCACAGCATTTATGAACTCTCGCAGACTTTGCTGGCTTCAGGACAGACATGTAGATTGTGATGCAGATTAGAAAAATCTGCTTTAAAAGATGCATCAGACAACATACCTTGGGCTCGGGGCCTTGGAACAATATGGTGGGATCAAGTTCACAGAAAGCATCCCCCATATGCTGTGAGATCTGGCAAGTAGGCAGTGGTGAGAGTATGACAAGCGGTGTAGTTTAGACTTGAGGGGTCACACAGGAGCTATCCCACAAGTTATAACAGCGCTGCACTCACTGATGTCACGGCTCCTCACACACGCTGTCTCATTATACCGGCGAGATATATCTACTACGTCTCATGCGATAGGGTGGCTCTCACAAGACAGCTAGTGTTATGAATGCTGATGCCATTGAAGTTATCTCTAGTCACACAGCAGGATTCCCTGTTGCGTGATACCCGCTGTGTAACCTGAGACAATGTCAGAGAAGTCACGAGGATGTATGAGGTTCATAAGTTGGGCCTGGAAGCATGATGAGTTTGATAGTGGTGCTGAAGCTTGCTAAATAATAGTGTAAGAAGATAATGTCTGTGCCAGAACAGTAGGGGGCATTGTAAAATGGTTTGAGCTGTGTTTGGCAGCTTTTGGGCCCTTTTAAGGTGTTTTCTAGACCCTTCATTTTGCCTCACTTTGATTTGAATGGGGTTCGGAAGTTCAACAAACTGTTCATCTATGCCCGTTCGGCGAACTAAACCGAATCCGAACTTCAAAAGGTTCGCTCATCTCCACTTATATATGATTGGTACGTTTGTATATTATCTCCCATATTTTTCACAATGCTGGGTACACTTACTTACATCTTCTGGTCATGACATGGAATTATTGAATTTTGGTGCTCAGTTAAACCGTGATCAGTAAGGTAGTGTTTATGGAAATTCCTTCGGTTCCTATGACTTACTGTTAAGACTGTTGGGATGTCTGCCTCTGCACATCGCCCTGTGAGGGTGATCAGGAGTTCACTTGGTGAGTCTCCTGACTGAAATGAAGGTTTGCTCCTTTTCTTGTGGCTGTGGTGCAGGCTGCTGACATTAGCATTCACCACACCCTTTGGATCACGTGTTCTGGAGTAATTATGTGATCTGTTGGGCTATTTTTAATTTGTAGTTTCATTTTTATTTTGCCTGTAATTATTGTCTTTACCTGACCTTACCTTCCTACTCTCTGGTATTGGGTTTGTTTTTCCTCCTAGTTCTGTACCTTGGCTCATTTGTATTTCACTCTGGAGGTATTTTACTATTGGGTTTCCTTTCCTATAGTGCAGGTACATGTTATATATCATCAGTCTTCTTGTATTTGTATCTGATTGGTCACAATTTTTTCCCATTGTCAGTTGCTGTAGGTCCCATCACTTAGTAAGAACAAGGACCATTGTCCAATTATGGACCACTTTTTAGGACCCTTTGTGCAAGTAGTCAGGGACAGAAGATGGTTGGAGACTAGTGGCTGCACCTCTCTCCGATCGTCACTGTTACATCAATGTTCCTCACACGGGGATGGGAAAAAATTCTTCTAAATTACTTCTCCATGTATTGACGGTGGCTAGTTGCCTGCTTCTCCATTGGAAGAAAAATAATTCCCTTTTGTTTTGAGACTTATTATCCTCAGATAATTCTCAGAGTAATATCCTCAGAGTTTCAGATATTTGGAGGATGGGATATATGACGGCTACCCTGAATGCAAGGGTTGAATTATTTTAATTAATTCGGGCACCTTGATTTTTGGGCTCAATCTAATGGATAACTCCATTTTCCCTCCCCTTTACAGTTTTTATTATTTTTATTTTATTATTTATTAATAATAAGATGAGAGTCATGGTGTACACTATCTTTGGGTCTCATTGGGCCCTGAACTCCCTAGGACCAAAACCTTACTAAGTTTTACTCTGCTGAACATGTTCTATGTGAATCTTTTTTTTATGTCTTTGTTTTGGTAACTTGAAATTATTGAAATGTAATAGAGTTGTAGTACAATGTGTCACAAAAACAACCTCAGAACCACTGAGGTATATAATGTAGAAGCATTGCAGAGTTATTACCACAGAAAATTACCCTGATCAGACTTAAAAAATAGGGCTTGGTCATTAAGTTCAAAATTGGCTATGTGACAAAAGGATAAAAGAGTAAGGGGTAAAGGATAGCCACATGCTCATTCACAACTCTATATTTACACCAGTGTACATCTAACCTCTAATACAGAGAGAGTCTATTTTTCTAGATGCTGTTTGATGGGATTTTTCATAATCCAAAAAACTGAGCAGCTATTGGGGCAATTGATCAAATCTATTGTTTCATCCTAGTGTCCTTTTAATGCATTATTTCACTACTTTGAGGTTTCACATGTATGAGAAGATTGAGATGCAGCACACTTAGTGAATATTCTACTTTGCTTTCAGACAATCAAGCTCACATACTAAAATGCAAGTAATGTAATGATGCCAATTTATTAGACAGAGAGACAGTCTGGTACATGATATTGAAGGAGAATAATGACCTCTTATCCAGTAAGCCATTACTTATTCTCGCTTGTTTTGAATTTATCATTACATTTCACAGAGGATTAGTCATTTCTCAGCATAATTTCACATTGAAAATTACAAAATGCTCTTTTTAAACTTGGTATGGTAGATATGTCAAAAACAAAGCTTCTAAACTTGATTCAATGATCCTATAGTGTGTTAAAGGAGCACTAAAGCTATAGTTAGGTCCATATGTATTTGGACAGACACAGATTTGTTGTTTTTACCTGTTTACTGAAACATGTTCAAGTTATAGTTATATAATGGACATGGACAGACTTTTAGCTTTCATTTGAGGATATCCACATTAAAATTGGATGAAGGGTTTAGGAGTTTCAGCTCCTTTACTTGACCACCCTTTTTTACAGGGAGCAAAAGTAATTGGACGATTGATTCAAAGGCTGTCTGATGGGCAGTTGTGGGCAAATACTTCTTATTTCATTCTCAATTTAGCACATAAAAGAAAGAATGAAAGCACTGGTGACCTCAACAATGCAAAAAGGCCTGGACGTTCATGGAAGACAACAGTGGTCGATAATCGTAAAATAATTACCATGGTGAAGAGAAACGCTTTCACAACAGCCAACCAAGTGAACAACAATCTCCAGGATGTAGGAGTATCAATCTCCAAATCTACTATAATGAAAAGACCACATGAAAGTAAATAGAGTGTTCACTGCATGGTGCAAGCCACTCATAAGCCTCAAAAATAAGAAGGTTACATTGGACTTTGCTAAAAACATCTTAAAAAACCAGCACAGTTCTGGAAGAATATTCTTAGGAGAGATTAAACCAAGATCAACCTTTACCAGAATGATGGAAATAAAAAAGTATGGTGAAGGCATGGCAAAACTTCTGATCCGAAGCATACCATATCATCTGTTAAACAAGGCAAAGACAGTGTAATGGCTTGGGAATGTGTGGCTGCCAGTGGCACTGGGTCCCTAGTGTTTATTGATGATGTGACACAGGACAGAAGAAGCAGATGGATGAATTCTGGGGTTTTCGGAGACATACTGTGTGCTCACATCCAGCCAAATGCAGCGAAACTGATTGGTCGGTGTTTTGATAATACAGATGGACAATGACCCAAAACATAAAGCCAAAGCAACCCAGGAGTTTATTAAAGCAAAGAAGAGGAATTTGTTTGTATGGGCAAGTGAGTCTCTTGATCTCAATCCAATAAAGCCACATTTCACTTCTTAAACACTAAACATCAGGCAGAAAGGCCCACAAACAAACACAAACTGAAAACCACTGCAGGAAAGGCCTGGCAGAGCATTAGGCCTGGCAGAGCATTAAAAAGAATAAGTGTCTGGTGATGTCTATGGCCACGTGCACACGCTGAGTATTTGATGAGTTTTTTACCTCAGGATTTGTAGCCAAAACCAGGAGTGGATGATAAATACAGAAGTGGTGCTGGTGTTTCTATTAGACTTTTCCTCTGATTGCTCCACTCCTGGTTTTGTCTGCAAATCCTGAGGTAAAAAACCTCATCAAATACTCAGCATGTGCACGTGGCCTAAGAGTTCTAGACGTCAGGCAGTCATTGCCAAAAAAGGGTTTTCAACCAAGCATTAGAAATTAACATTTTATTTACAATTATTTCATTTGTCTACTTTTGAAGGGATTGCGTTAAAAAATTCCTTTAGTTCCTCACAATTTTATGCAATCATTTTGTTCAACCTACTGAAGTAAAGATGAAAGTCTGAACTTGTTAAAAATCCATTGTTGTAATGTACAAAACAAAAATTGGAAAAATGTTGTCTCTGTCCAAATATTTATGAACCTAAGGGCCACTTTACACACACCAACTTATCTGTCCAACTTCTGAACAACTTACTGGTTGCAGTGAAATCATGGACACATTGCTCCATTTTGTGGCTGTGTACAAATGGAAAAATGTGTCCATGATTTCACTGCAACCAGTAAGTTGGTCAGAAGTTGGACAGATAAGTTGGTGTGTGTAAACTGGCCATAACTGTATAAATTCAGCACTTTCTGCCTAATTCTGAAAAAAGTCACTCTTGTGTAAATTCTGAAAAAGAGCAAAGGGATTAAATTGCAGCTGATTAATCACATCTTCAGCTAGTGACTAGCTGCATCCCCACCATTTTAATAAATGGGGAATTACCTAATGATCTTTTGGCATAATGTAGGGCACAGAAGATACTGGGCAATGAGAAGTAGACACATGTGAGTCCTAGCTGATCATCTCAGATAAACCGAAATAAGTGACAAAATAGTATGGATGAAATGGAAATTATTTATGGGAAGTTTAATCATTTTTTTGCTTAGTGTTTAAATATTTGTCAAGTATATTAAAGGTGTATTCTGGCTCGAGTAAATTATTATCTATTCACAGGATAGGTGATAACCTCTAGATCTTTGAGGTCTGACCACTGTAACTGCCACCCATTGTCTGAGTGAGACATTTATTTGCTCTTCTATCTAGTGGAATTCACCATCCACAGTACACAGGTTACTAGATCAGACTTCCACTGATCTAGAAGTAATTACCTATCTTTTTGATAGGTAATGTGGTGCCCTTCTCACACAGGTAACCACAGACTTTTCTCATGCACAGCTGGGTTTCCACAGCAGGTACCTACTACATACAATACCTTCCACCCCGGCACAGTAAGGGGAGCTTCACTTGCTGACCTTAGGCAAGATCTTCTATAAATACTGCTGCTGGGGGCGGAGTTAGTCTGAGTGTGCAGACGCTAGGAGAGCTGCAACGACGTCCTGGTGGTCGGTGCTGCGATTAGGCCTGAGCCAGTGACCCGGAGTGTCACTTTAGCGTCCCACAAGCCTGACTGGGACTGAGGGCTAGGAGCAGAGAACCGAAAGGGAGCAAGGAACTTGAGGGAGTTCATCCCAGGAGAAACACTGGATATTGGGGATCTGCACCTGTGGGACACTATAGGCCCACAGAAAACCCTGTTGCACCGTGGAGGCCTCGGCTACCTGGTTTGTCCCCCCTGTGAGTCAAGAGAGGGAGCCAGACACAGCAGGGCAGAGCCGCAGTGATCAGGAGAAGGTATCCTGGAGACCGCACAGGAGGAGAGGAAGACACTACAGTCAGGAAGAGAAAGGAGGCAAGTCAGGCTGCAAGCAGGCTGTGCTTCAGATAAACACTACAGAACAGCGGAGGCCTTATACCCACTTGCTGTGAGGACCCACTGTGCAACCTGTCCACCCGTCAGTGCCCTGGATCGTTTTACCTGCTTAACAACAGTAAAAGGTAAAGGAGACTTTCCTGCGTGTGTGTATCCTTTCCTTCCACTCCCAGTATCCTCCATAGACTGTTCCAACTCTCCCTATACAAACCCAGCTCCACTCCAACCTGCTCCTCCTCATTACGCTGCCCTGGAGGTCCCAGTCCTGTCTGCGGAGGACTACACCATCTCAGCCGCAATACCACCGACCTCCGGAGGACTGTGGCGCCGCTGGTGCTAATCACCAGAAACTGCAGGTGGCATCACGACAATAAAATTGTAAATAATCCCTTGTACATAAATCCCGCTTTTTTCAAGAGAATAGTCCCCCGGGACACGGGATCAAGCGCCGCCGCCATTCCCCGTGACACAGTTAAGCCCTTCTGCCACCTGATACCCGAGTACCCCACACCCTGGGGCGACACAGTAATATCATCTTCAACTGCAATTCTGCTTTAAGTTGGATTTTTTCAGCTGTAGAAATAACTTACTTAAAGAAGACTTTACACCAGGTAAGAAATAAGCATTTTTGCTTGTTTTTTCAGTCTGCCCCTATCCTGGTCTTTTTTTTAAATTCACCGTACAGTTCCTGAGATATGTGCCTTTTTATTTAGTGCTACTTTGTATGGTCTTCACTAAGAGGATGGTGCTGTCCGAGTAATAATCAGGGGTGGATTAAGAGTAGCCAGGGCCCTGGGCTATTCAGAAGGTGAGGGTGCCCCCGCAAGCAGATGTACGACAGATCACATGATCCCTTTTTGATAAATCATGTGATAGATCATGTGCACATGTGCTCTTCTGTACATCTAGAGATCTATTTTTTTTTGCTGTGTGAAGAAGCCACATCGTTCAGTGTGACACCTTTTTGAACGATGTCGTTCAAAAAGGTCCTATTCATGCTGATCGTTCAGTCCTTGCTCTCCTATTTAACTGGTGCGTTGCTGAATGGGATATCGTAAACGATATCCTTGTGTGTGACAATGCACTAACGATGTCAGAACGATCACGGTCACGTGATCATTCTAAGGATATCGTTAACTATATCGTGGCCCGGTGGTCCAGATCAATATATTGGCTGAACAGTTAAGGGGTTAATTGTTTCGTGACGCCACCTGTGAGTGTTCCGGTGATGTCCACCGGCGCTGCTTGGGCCTCCGGGGGATGGAATGCAGCAAGATGGAACGCTCCCCACAGGCTGAGCGGTAATCCCCAAAGCCAGGAGCTGCGCAAGATGTTGTGCGGCAGCTGCAGTTACCTTCCACTTGCGGAGACGGACAGTTCTAAAGAAAGCACGGACACTGATAGTCTCTGCAACGGGTACTTTACTGTAACCAGCAGGTGATACATGGCATACAGTTCTTGGGTAACGGACCGGGTGGACTTAGCAATGACTCGTGTTTCTCAGAGCTCCGCGGTGTTCCTCCATTCTAACTAGTTTGTGGTGCCGAGGTTGCCTTGGAATGCCAGGTCTGGTACAAGGAGGCTGCTTCAATTGCTCTACCGGGGAATTCTGGCCGGGTTTGTGGGGAGCCTTGAGTCCTTTTGGTGGGTACTCCGCTGGCTAGACGACTCTGTGTATGCGGCGGTGGTGGGGTGCTCCTGTAAAGCGGTCCCTCCACTCCTGGTTTGCATAGCAGTGCTGAACAACTCCTAGCTTCGGTACCAGTAGATGGGCACGGGGTGTTTTGACCCGTATGCATTTGCCCAAAGTCCGGTTGTTAAGGCACTGGGGTTAATGGCGCCCCATCGGGGGTGATGGCCAGGGGGCTGCATGGGACTGTGCAGGCCCCGTCTCCTAGGTTGCAGAGCTTGTTCTTTTTACTCCCTTCTCCTACGTTGCCTTTTTTAGAAGTCTTACTTCTCCACTACACACTACCACTACACTCCGCCCATCAGGACCTTATTGGCACTCTATGCTGATGTGCATGTAGGGTATGGAGCTCTGAGTGTTAACTGTGTCATTGCTTAGTCAGAGAATATTGCTGCTGCTTACTTGGCTGCAATACCCTCCTGTGACGCACTCGTTGCGGGGCGCCACAACAGGGGGACACAGGGCAGGGGGCACACAGAAGAGGGGGCATACAGAACAGGGGGAACCAGCGCAGAGGACAGGGGGATACAGGGCAGGGGCCACATAGGACAGGGAGCACACAGAACAGGGGGCACACAGAACAGGGGGACACAGAACAGGGGCAGAGGACAGGGTGACACAGGGGCAGAGGACAAGGTAACACAGGGGGATAGAGGGGCAGAAGACAGGGGCAGAGAACAGGCGGACACAGGGGCAGAGGACAGAGGGGCAGAGGACAGGAGGACAAGGGGACAGAGGGGCAGAGGACAGGGGCATACCGGACAGGTGGCACACAGAACAGGGGGCACACAGAACAGGAGCACACAACAGGGGCAGAGGACAGGAGGACACAGAACAGGGGCAGAGGACAGAGGGACACAGGGCAGGGGACAGGGGCCACATAGGACAGGGGGCACACAGGACAGGTGCACACAGAACAGGGGGACACAGGGCCAGAGGACAAGGGGACACAGGGGCAGAAGACAGGGTGACACAGGGCCAGAGGACAGGGTGACACAGGGACAGAGGACAGAGTGACACAGGGGGATACAGGGGCAGAAGACAGGGACAGAGAACAGGTGGACACAGGGACAGAGGACAGGGAGACACAGGGGCAGAGGACAGGGAGACACAGGGGCAGAGGACAGGGGGACAGAGCAGCAGGGGACAGAGGGGCAGAGGGCAGAGGACAGTGGGACATAGGGGCAGAGGACAGGGGGACACAGAACAGGGGGACAGGGGCCACACAGGTCAGGGGCCACACAGGACAGGGGGCACACAGGACAGGGGGCACACAGAACAGGGGGCACACAGAACAGGGGGCACACAACAGCGGCAGAGGACGGGGGCACACAGAACAGGGGCAGAGGACAGGGGGACACAGGGCAGGGGACAGGGGCCACATAGGACAGGGGGCACACAGGACAGGTGGCACACAGAACAGGGGGCACACAGAACAGGGGCACACAACAGGGGCAGAGGACAGGAGGACACAGAACAGGGGCAGAGGACAGGGGGACACAGGGCAGGGGACAGGTGCACACAGAACAGGGGGCACACAGAACAGGGGGACACAGGGCCAGAGGACAGGGGGACACAGGGACAGAGAACAGGTGGACACAGGGACAGAGGACAGGGAGACACAGGGGCAGAGGACAGGGAGACACAGGGGCAGAGGACAGGGAGACACAGGGGCAGAGGACAGGGGGACAGAGCGGCAGAGGACAGGGGACAGAGGGGCAGAGGACAGGAGGACAAGGGGACAGAGGGGCAGAGGACAGGGGGACAGAGGGGCAGAGGGCAGAGGACTGAGGGACATAAGGGCAGAGGACAGGGGGACACAGGACAGGGGGACAGGGCCACACAGGTCTGGGGCCACACAGGACAGGGGGCACACAGGACAAGGGGCACACAGAACAGGAGGCACACAGAACAGGAGACACACAACAGCGGCAGAGGGCAGGGGCACACAGAACAGGGGCAGAGGACAGGGGGACAGAGGGCAGGGGACAGGGCCCACATAGGACAGGGGGCACACAGGACAGGTGCACACAGAACAGGGGGCACACAGAACAGGGGGACACAGGGCAGAGGACAGGGCGACACAGGGCCAGAGGACAGGGTGACACAGAGACAGAGTGACACAGGGGGATACAGGGGCACGAGACAGGGACAGAGAACAGGTGGACACAGGGACAGAGGACAGGGAGACACAGGGGCAGAGGACAGGGAGACACAGGGGCAGAGGACAGGGGGACTCTAATTGGCCGTTCCCGAACACATATTACGTATATTACACAGCATAAAAAACAATACAAATTCACTTGATCATTTGAGAAAATAGCAATTAGATGTAAGTCGGAAAAAGGATACGGTAAAATAGAAACAGATCTGTATGTCCATCGGACATGGAGACTTTTCTCCTAGAGTCCAGTAACAGTGATCAACATGTTACTCTTCCCTCTTAGGGTGGGTGCACATGGTCCGGAGGAGCTGCGTGTTGGACGCTGCTCCTCCTGAGCTGAGTGAAGCCGCGGGTGGTCGCAGGAAGACCGCAGCCACCCTGTACTCATCAGATGCGGCGGGTGCGGGGCGGCTTCTCCCTGCAGTCACCCGATGGGAGCCGCTTCCGACTCCGCAGCTTGAAATAAACATGCTGCGGAGGAGCGGACTGCCAGCAACCCGCACCACAGCTCCAAAGACGCTGCGGGCGGGCTAGGCATAGTGAGGATAGGATTTCTTGAAATCCCATCCACTATGCTAGTACTGTACTATGCAGAGTTTTGGACACAGCGGCAAGACGCTGCGTCCAAAACGCTGCGTACACTGATCGTGTGCACGCACCCTTACATTGGGCTATTGGGCTCAACATTGTATATTTGCCAATTTATTAATTTATATTACAAAAGACATGGCAGAAGTATAGCACAGCTCTAAAGTAAAGATGCTACAGAATTCTTAATTTTGATTAAACAATTTACTTAAACAGACATGTCAAGAATCATGACAGGTCCATTTTTAACAACACAACTCTTTGCAAGAAAGTACATCTACATATTATAAATTATTTTTACCTGACATGCATTGTTAAGACTTTTATACATCTATACAAACCTGTGATTTACTATTAATTAGTA
Organism: Allobates femoralis; assembly: GCA_033576535.1. Lineage (NCBI taxonomy): Eukaryota > Metazoa > Chordata > Amphibia > Anura > Aromobatidae > Allobates > Allobates femoralis. Next base: position 559,334,866 of record JARQOC010000002.1, on the reverse strand, counting down.
ACATTAATATATTAGAATTGTGTGTGACTAATATGTTTGATCTTTGTGATGACAGTCATGTGGCCACCTCTGACAGCTTTACTTACTTTGTTTTCTTATGATGTGATATTCATTAAAAAAACAATCATGTGCATCTAATGCTTTATAAGGTGTTTGTACAGGGGTGAGTATAGTTTGGTTGAGTAGCTAAAGCTCACTTATAAGATACTAGCTGTGAGCCCGATGCGATTGCATCGGGATTCTAGAATGTGTGTATAGGGCATTGCTCGGGCTGCTGCAACGACTCCCAACGCCCCCTTGGCGGGCATTGCGAGTGAGTCGCGTGGGCGATGCGCGCCCACGAACAAAGCCACGGAGATAGCGGCGTGTGTGAGGGAAGTCGCTACGGCAATTATATAAAAGATTATCAGTATTGCATCGGGATTCTAGAATCTGTGTATAGGGCATTGCTCGGGCTGCTGCAACGACTCGCAAGGCCCCCTTCGCGGGCATTGCGAGTGAGTCACGTGGGCGATGCGCGTCCACGAACAAAGCCACGGAGGTAGCGGCGTGTGCGAGGGAAGTCGCTACAGCAATTATATAATAGATTATCAGTATGTAATATATCATTTCCCTAACGCACTTCCGTAAGTTTTGGCGCTGTTTCCGTCGTTGTGGGCGTGGGCGCAGCGCCCATGCGACCTGTGAAGCATTGCCGGCGCCACTGATTCGCAAAGCCTCACTCGCAATGGCCGCCAAGCGGCCGTTGCGAGTCCTTGCAGAATAGGCGCGACTCACTAATTTATACATAATCACATACATAATACTGATAATTCCTATATAATCACATATATATATATAGATGGCGGGGCGATTCGAAAGAATCGGGTAGTCTAGAATCCATATATAGTATATTTACTAATAGTTAGGGGAGTGGGGTGAAATGAATTGTGTGTATGCAGGTGGCTCAGTGGTTAGCAGTGAGTGGGGTGGCTCAGTGGTTAGCAGTGAGTGCGGTGGCTCAGTGGTTAGCAGTGAGTGCTGTGGCTCAGTGGTTAGCAGTGAGTGCGGTGAGATTGGTGAGCACAGTGGCGTGGGCAGAGTTGTCAGCCCAGCGGCGTGGGCAGAGTGCTGAGTGCAGCGCTGTGGGCAGAGTGGTCAGCACACACATACATACATACACACACACACACACACACACACACAGACACTTCGCTATAGTTAGCACAGACCCTGCGTCTTCCCTGCCGGCTGGATCCTGAGTTGACATGTCGGCGCCGCGGACGACTGTATCCAATATGGCGTCCGGGAAGTTTGGCGAGACTTTTTGTTACGCGATATTTGATCGAGTAGTTCGGGGGCGGCGACATGTTGACTGAGGATCTAGGCGGGTGATCCAGGGCCGGTGGTAAGTATAGCGGAGTATGTGTGTGTGTGTATGTGTGCTGACAAAGTGAGTGAAGTGCGGAAAAAGTGAGGTGTGGTGATGTGGCCCCTGGCCGGGTGCATCACACGGGTTATCAATGCAGGTCTGTGTTCACATGGGCCGGTTTTCCTGATTGTGTGTGCTGTGTGAAACCTGTCCGATGTACAGGGGGTTAACAGCTGAAGGGTTTTCATGAGCTGAGTAAAAGAGCTGAGTGTGAGTGCTGAAGATCGGATACATTCATGAGCCTAATGAGCGGCTGAACCTGTGGGGATGAGTGCTTTGCTGGGCTAAACCTGAATGGTGCACAGGGGGTTAATCACATCTCAGGTCTCTGTGTGAGTGAAGATGTGCTGATTGACTCACTGGGTTGCAGCTGTGAGTGAGCAGGCTGGATAGGAACCTGCCAGGTGTCTGAGTGAGGAGAGGACGATGGGATTCAGAAGTCCAAACCACTGCCATGTGAGGAGGTGCTGGAAGTGATCCGTCCCCAGTGGGTAAGTGATGGGAGCCTGACAGCTCCATGCTAGTGCACCTGATGTGTGCAAGGCGGTCAGATGTGCGAGACCGAGACGGGGCCAGGTGTGGTGGTGGTGGTGGTGGTTGTTGTTTACTGCTCGCAATGCCCGCTATGCGGGCATTGCTTCGCGAGTCCGGACAGAGTCCTGGAGAAAGTTCCGAGCTACGCGAACAAAGCCACAGGAAGTAGCGCCGGTCGTGACGGAAGTCGCTACGGCAATTATATAATAGATTTTATGACCCATTATGTATTATGTAGAATATAGTGAAACACTCAGTATTTTAGAGTGTTACCCATTCAGAGATGGTGGAAAGATGAATGTGATACTCACAAGAAGGCAACAAGCTTGAAGGTTACACAGTCTCACATGAGGCAAAGGATGTTTCATGAATGTCACCAGAGGAAAACAGGTAAATTTGAAGACAGGTAGTTAGCTTGTATACACTTCTGACAATTTACTGACACCAGTTAAAATTTGCTTTGGACATTTCTGATGGTTTGCTGGTACTCTCTTCAGCGGCACGTCCCACAGTCTGTAATCTTTGTGCCATCTTCTCAGCAGTGTGGCACACTCTTATTGTGGTGGTCATAAGCCTTCCCATGGTCGCTTCACTGTGACAGCAATATCGCAGTTGTATGTCTGGCACTGAGTCATCCCACAGGCATCAGATCCTAGACTCCTCTGGTGTAGCTATTTTCACCCTGTTTTGTATGATTAATCCATTGTCCATCTTCACACACTCAAATAAATCTCTATGCATCCCTCTTCTGTGGCATACTTGCCCACCTATTATGGCATTCTCTTATGCAGATGGGCTGGTCTCCTTCACCTTGGACTAACCTCACAAAACTGAAGCTCAGATGGAAGATTATATCTAGCTCTACTTTGACCCTGATAAAGCCCTTGGATATTGCACCTTAAAGTGGTTCTGTAGGAATATAAAAAAAATAACTTTAGCAATAAATTCGCAATTACCTATAAGTAGAATATCATCCTAAATTTGATAAGGGAGTACTTATTATCATATAAAACAATAAAGTTGCCACTATCTTGTTACACTGACAAAAATCTGCCCTAGAATTGAAGAATGATAGAATGGTAGCATTGGAATGGACCTCCTGGGTCATCCTGTTCTACCCCCTGCTCAAAGCAGGTTTCACTAAATCATCTCAGATGTCTGTCCAGCCTTTATTTGAAGATTTCCATTGAAGAGAACTCATCACTTCTCATGGCAGCCTGTTCCACACACTGATCACCCTCACTGTTAAAAAGTTTTTTCTAATATCTAAAATGTTAACATTACATCTGTCTGTGAGCATGTGCAGTAGGTAGCTTTGCTGCTGTAACATGAAGATAATCTATACATGAACGGTCAATTTATCTACAGATTACAGCAGTTGCTCAGCATTCAGAAGATAGGGTGGACAGTGGTGTGAGAAGACTGTTCTTATTCTTGGTATCGCCAGTTTTAGCTCATAAAGGTAGGTTGACATCAGTGTGACCAGTCTCTTTTACTACCGCACCATTGGTATCTGCAGTCTTTGTTAAAGAGTACCTGTCACCTGGTTTTCCCATATAAAGTACAGCCACCACCAGTAAGTCCTTATATACAGCATTCTAGAATTGCTGTGTATAAGCCCCCAAGCCAATCTGCATAAATTAAAAAAAACTTGTATTATACTGACCCATGGAGTGATCCAATCCATTGTGCATTATTGGTAGAGATGAGCAGACTTGTGGAAGTTCAGATTCTGGGGGTTCAGCGAGAATTGATAGAATATTCTGTTCTGGACCCAACCATGAGCCAAAACTCATTGGAAATCACTGATTGAGCAGTTCGGCTGTCCACCCACATACAGCCAGCCATAAGCAAAGCACTTCAGGGAAGGGGGGGCGGGGTTTTATCATTTTCTTTTTTTGGTGCACGCTACATTTGATAATGCTGATTTTATCCCCAGTGCAAGCCATTCCAACACTGCAAGCAGCTCACACTGGGCCAAGGACCGAGTGAACCTAATCATAGCGATGCTCACTCCAGTGTCTTGCGTACATAAAGCACCCAAACCCAAACACTGAAAATTTTTGTAAAGTCTGTGTTTGGTACAAACACAAACTTTAAATTCTGGTTTGCTCATCCCTAATTGCTGGTCTCAATCCAGCGGCTCCTCTCTTTTTGCTTCATGTGGATGACGCGTCTTTCATCATCAACACAGTGTCCTCCAATGCACCCCTGGACACGCACACTGCTCTCTGCCCTGCTGAGGGCACAGCAAAGTACTGTAGTGCGCATGTGCGGGCACATTACAGTACTTTGCTCTGCTCTCAGTAGGGCAGATAGAAGGTAGACAGAAGTAACTGGACTATTCCTATATCAGCACTCCTGGTATCTACCGTTTTAGACCAGAAAGGTATGGTGGATAGCATTGTGAGTAAATTCTTCTTCCCTAAACACCATTGTGCACAGCAGTGTGAACATCTTCTTCTTACATAAGTACTCATGATATCCTTAGTATAAGATCAGAAAGACATGTTTGACAGCATTATGATCTATGACTTTAGAAAAGACATAGACTGCACAATCAAAAATCATACAAGAATTTAACCCCTTAATGAATGCCAATATGTTTTAAAACAGTGGCCATTAAGGATGTTGATTCCTTATTGCCATTATAAAACTGTGGTAATAAATAAGCGTATAGCGCCCCCCCCAATCAGAAAATCTCTGGGCTTTAAACTACTGAGGGTAGCTAAAACCCTAGAGAATGGGATCTGGGCTGGGCTTTTTGGTCTCCGGTCATAAGAACGCCCTTTATTCAACAAATAACAGCGATATAGTGAAAAAAGTTAAATTTTAAAAATAGCATGTAGAAATTATTTCTCTCTTATATGACATGATCTAACAAGTCAGATGAGATATAAATGGTATCCCCAGGTCCTCCATGGTACCTAAGTGCAAAGAAAGTCTTCCCCTGGCCCCCTCCTCCTTTTCCTGGTCCAAAATGGTGGAGACATTTGCTGTGTTCCCTCCATGATCTGCCTCCTGCACATGGCAACAGAAAAGATTCTGATTGGCTCCTGATATTTGAACACTGTGAACACTGTGTTAGACAATTTCACAGTGATTCAATTCCCAATATTGGTAAATATGGCAGCACTTTGGTCTGCCTCTATTCTCTCTCCTTCCTAGTTGATCTGGGAGAGAAGAGAGAAAGACTACAAGTGTTGTCACTGTTAGCTATATCAAATGACTATATATTACCATAAACCCTTCCCTAATTTTCCAATCGCCCCCTCACTCCTTGTGATCATCCCCCCTACGTAATCCCCGTAATCAAATTATTATTAGTTTTTTTATTTTGTAATTTTTTTCTTAGCTAGGGTTAGGGTTAAAAAAAGAAGTAGGGTTAGGGTTACAGACTAGGGTTAGGTTTCGGATTAAGGTTCAAAATGATTACTATACCCCTGTTTAAAATCCTTAAAATCCTTGAGGGGTCTAGCTTCCAAACTGGGGGCACATGTGGGGGTTTCTGCTGTTTATGTATCTTAGGGGCCTTGAAAGTGCAATATGGTGCCCCTCAATCTATTTTAGCTAAATTTGCTTTACAAAATTCAAATGTTGCTCCTTCCCTTCTGAGCCCTGTCGTTTGTCCAAACAGAGGCCTCTGACCACATGTGTGGTATCAGCATGCTCAAAAGAAAATGGGTAATACATTTTGTGGGTCACTTTTTCCCTCTTGTAAAAGTGAGAAATGTGGTGCTAAAGCAATATTTTTAGGTAAAATGTAAATGTATTTTTTCATTATACTGCACTTATTCTTGTGAAGCAGCTGAAAACTTAATAAACTTACTGAATGTGGTTTTGAGCAGTCTGAGGGGTGCAGTTTTCAGAATGATGTCACTTTTGGGTATTTTCTGTCCCATAGGTCTCTCAAAGTCACTTGAAATATGATGGGGTCCCTAAAAAACATGGTTTTGTACATTTTGTTGTAAAAATAAGAAATCGCTGATGAACTTTAACCCTTCCAGCTTTCTAACATGAAAAAAATTATGTTTCAAAAATGATGCAGATGTAAAGTAGACATGTGCTAAATGTTTTTTATGAACTATTTTTGTGACTCTGGTTTAAGGGCATAAAATTAAAAGTTTGGAAATTGTAAAATGTTTCACATTTTTTGCCAAATTTCTGATTTTGAAGAAATACTTTTAAAAAATATCGTCCTAAAATTACAATTATCTTGAAGTACTGTACAATATGTTGTGAAAAAAACCTCAGAATCACTGAGATTTGTTGAGGAATTCCAGAGTTATAACCTCATAAAGTGACCCTTGTGAGATTTCTCAAAATTGGTCAAAATTAGCTTCATCAGTAAAAGGGATAAGACCACTAGGTGAAAATTTACAAAACTGAACATGAGGTTGTTAGTGCCTCATGTTTGTAATTCTGACCAGTGTCACTTTATGAGGTTATAACTCTGGAACGCTTCAACATATCCTAGTGATTCCAAGACTAATTTTGCATAACATATTGGACTTCATGTTAGTAGTAAATTTAGGATGATATGTTATGCATTTCTTTGATCAAATAGAGTGTTTACATGCAGTGACAGTTCAAAGCCATGACGGGTATAGCCATCATTGGTCATTAACATCTTGGTGAATTTCTCAGTGAGTCTCTAATTCATAATCTAAAAAGTGCTGCACCATGCAGTAACCACCGCTGAAACGACTGTGAATTGGAAGGGAGAGTGACCTGGTGCCCCACAGTGCCCATAATGCTAGGCCCCATGGCTCCAGGTCATTTTAAATAATAAAGCTGAGATCTTCAAGCTAACCAGAGTAGACTGAGTTACTAAAATTAAAAATAAAGTTGGATCGGCACCGATCTACCGTGTACGGAGACGCTCAATAAAAGACATAGCAGTCAGGTATTTGAAAGAGAGAATCGCATCCTTTATTTGAAGGGCAAGGTTATATACCATAATCAGGGGTTCCTAATAGAGTAATACGTAACAGGGTAATATGTGGCAAGATGGCGGGGCCATATTCATAAACAAATGTACGTAATGTGTTATGAACAGTTCTAAACCTATCAACACCTTCATCAAGAAATGTCTTACAAACAGTGCTGAATCTATCGACGCATTCATAATAGACATCTGGCGGCTGCTCTTATGCTCATATGGCCAATGACCGGTGACCCCATGACTATTATTCTTATACGGGAAGACAAGGTTGGAAATGTTTTTCTATGCTCCCATACCTTTGACTGCATATTGTTCTAGGTTCCCAGCCTTCAACTATTGCCACGTAGCATTTCTGCTAAGTGTGTATAAAGTTCAGAGTGAATAGACATGATAAACTGAATGGCTCTTAGAGAGACAAGATGGCATCCAATGTACAGTACATACAAAGCATCAGACAACTTCTTTAACAACTCCCCTCTTTTTATCATTTCTAGTCCTAATCTGTCCTTGCCTGTCTCCAGGTCCACAGAGCTGTCTTCACAATGCACTAGGCTTCCCCTACGTATATTATGGGGTGTGACCATTCAGACAGACCCTGTTGGCCGGCCATGACTTTCCTTATATTCCCCCTTTAACCCCTAGACACTAATGTAATGGCTTTACTGAGGGGAGTTATAGGTTCTGTAAGTATATAAAGATGTATATATATGATATTTAATGGGCTATATACTGTACTATAGGTTATAGGTTATTCAATAAATTCACTCAATACATTGTAATTATGATTACGAATAAATGACATGAGAGTGGCTGTATGTTTAACACAGCGCTACAGTTCTCTTTTCCTTGTATCTCTGGTGGTGGAAGTAACGTCAAAGGATTTCCACAATGGGAGCAGTCAGCCAGGTCCGCCAGTGCTTCCTTATCACAGAGTATACATTTGCATCTTTTGGTAGTGTGGCACCCCAAGGGTTAATGTGCCACAGTAACAACACCAAGGGTTAATTCCCCCACACAACCCACAACACTACACTAGCTCCTCCAGGCCAGAAGGGGGAGCTAAAGCTGCTCTCTTATATATTCTGGTGTGGAGATGAAGTGAGCAGTGAGTTCAGTTCCTGGGAGAACTGAGGAAGAAGGACTGGGGTGTAAAGGAGCTGCCTTAGGCTCCCCCATGGTCTGCTGCTCAATTCCAGGCCTAGCCAGGGTCTGAGGGAAGGAGTTAAGAGAAATAGAGGAACACATCTAGGAGACTGGGAGTTACCATATAACTCACCCCGGAGGAGCGCAAAGACCGGATACCGGATCTGAAATTGTGCCTGACACCAGCAGCACAATAAACACCGGATTAGTGTAGGTTATATATCTTCACTGAACCACAGCGAAGCAACATGGCGGGGTCAGAAACACAAAGATAAGACTCAAGTTGCCTAGCAAGTGGGTACCTGTGAGAGAAGACAGGGCCGGCAGCCTAGCTAAAGCGGAAGCAGGGCCACACACACAGCGCAGGAGTGTGAAGCCAAGGACCTGGACAGGGTGGGAAGCAACCCAGCCCCGGTACAGACTCCGTGGACAGTACTCTGCTGAATAACACCTACAGTAAATACTCGGAAAACTACAAAAGTGTGAGTCTGTGTAATCCTAATCAAGCCCTACTTCCTCTCACAAACTGCTACCATATCTACCACTGTCCCTACTCTTAATCATCCATAGACTATTATTCCCACTGCCCTGGGGAACCAGGCTCTGCCTGTGGAGAGCCGTCACATCACTGGCTCCCATCCATCATCCCCAGAGGTTCTGCAGCAGCAGTGGTCACCCTGCCCACACACCACGGGTGGCGTCACGACTTTCTCCCCTGTAAATACCCCCATTACTTGTGGGCTCGGGACACGGTCCGGACCAAGACTGCCGTGATACCCCCTGTGACACCCCGGTCCGGTACCGAGTACCCCATCCCAGTGGGCTCCACTGTAGTAGTCAAGGTCATGAGTACTTGAGTGTGTGGTGATTTAGTGGCTTTACCTTTGGCCTTGTTCAGTTTATTTTTAGCTGAAAAACATCTGCAATTAGCTCCTAGAATTTTCTTTTCCAGCATTACAAACAGTTTCACCAGTACTGCGACTACCAGTATTATAAATGCCCCCTGGATTACAAAATGTATTATCCCAGTTATCCATCCACCTATTCCTTTGAATAAGTTTAAAGGATTCAACCAGGAGAGCCATGAAGGGAACGGCAGATCATCCCAAGAATGGGCCTTCTTAAATTCCTGTTTTCATTTTTCTGCTTGATCAATATCATGGGTCACCTGCATGAGTCCCGAGGGGTTAATGAAGTGATAGCAGCTTGGTCCAACAACAGTACAAAATCTCCCATTCGAGGCGGTAAGATAGTCCAAGACCATCGAATGCTGATTAGTGATAATAATGAGCTGCTTTGTGAAGGCTGATTCACATCTATCTACATCTATGGCATCAAATAGAAGATCAGTTACGTTTTCAAAGATATCTCCTAATTCTTCAATCATTTGTGCATTTCTCATTGTTCCAACCATTGTTCCAATTGGGCCTGCAAGGACCATTTCTACTTTAGCATACCATGGGGTACTAAACATATGTTTGGAGTGATGAGAATGCGATTTAACTTCTCTCTTAGGAAGCATGTGTTGGGGATGTACTTGTATGGGAAATCAGCATCCTCCCACACCCAAGTAGCAGGTTCCAGCCTGGCTAGAGTACAGAATCCCTCAGCTCCCACTGGGAGCCACCTGTAGGCCTTTTCTCCACAAACAATGTATACACCATTTGGAAGTTGGAACTGATATTCATTCAATAATGCCATAACTATCATGTAAGAAACAAACCAGGGCACTGCGAGGGGACATAGGATACTGCACATATATAAATCCTATGTTGGATAGTGTGGACACATCCTCGGACGGTGGTGCTCGCAATAGGGAGACCATATAATAAGCAATTAAAGAAGCAAAAATATATGCGGCACTCACCGTGGCTGGAATCTTCTGTTTATTATATCCGTATACAGGAAAAAACAGTCATTTTGCAGACTTGGGGGGAGTGAGGAGTGCAACGACAACGGCACCGTTTCGCGGCTGCTTGCCGCTTCTTCCGGTCGTGTCCTGACACGGTGAGTGCCGCATATATTTTTGCTTTTTTAAATGCCATAACTATAGAAATGAGCCTCATGCTTTGGGTATACAGGCACCACGAGCTTTCCAAATCAGTAGTAATGGATCTATAGTATCGTAGGGGCATACAAAAATGGTCATGTGTGGTGTCTGTATTCATTTTTGGCGCACCCCATTCACTCTCCTCTATGTGTACTGCCCCTCAACTTGTGCACATCTCAGTATCACCATATGCGAATTCATATGCATTAGTCCAATTAGTTGCATGTACATATCTTTGAAGACAGGGCTGCTCATTACAGTATGGAACAGCTGCTCCCTTTAATGGTGGGGTTCTCTACTTTATAGAAAAACTAATTTTTACTGTATTAACACTACTGAAAGGGACTGAAACAACTCACCTTTCAAATGTTTTCAAACTAATAGCTGAAAACAAAAATAGGAGGAATCCCTCTTGTAATCTTCTGGTAATTAAAGAGAACAAACCAGGATGTTTTAGGTCTATAAAGTGAAGCCAGTGCCTTACAGGCTCTGGGATATGGAGTGCAATCATACCTTTTCTTCAATGATTACATGTATGATAAATGTTATAGAAATCCTTAGAAAGTGTTCAGCAGGGAGACGGAGTGTGCAGCACATTAGCATAAGACGGGCTGGGCTTCTCTTTATTACTCCACAATTTGCTCTAAGCTAAACCCTACCCCCTCCTCCCTCTCCCTCCCCTCTCCCTCTCTCCCTGTCACTATATAGAGTAGCAGGCACATTAGGTCTGACATTGTGCACGCAGATCACACAGTGTCAGGTTCCTATATGCCCCAGATCATCACTCCCTCCCTGCCTTTGTCTTCGGCTTCTCACGCTTTTTCTCTGGCTTTTTATAATCACAGTGTCACAGTGCAGGAGGAGGTCCCACCCCCTCCCGTCTGCAAGTCCCAAGCTCTCTGCTCTCAAAAAGCTGTAACTGTGAGGAGACAGCTGAAAACTAGAAGCCAAAAGACCAGGGCCGGCGTCAGCACCCGGCGTACCCGGGCAAATGCCGGGGCCCGACTCCTTGGAGGGGGCCCACCGGGCCCCTTAGGGCTAGGGTCACACTTGTGTTGTGACCCTAGCCTGACGCAAGTATTGTCTGCTGCAGCGCAGAGCGTTTAACGCTATGCGCTGCCTGCAACTGAGCCCATAGAAACCCGATGTTTACATTGACAACCAGTGGTTGTCAAGGTAAACGTCGGGTTTCTATGGGCTGCCTCCAGCGCATAGCATTAAACGCTATGCGCTGCAACATACAATACTTGCATAAGGCTAGGGTCACAATGCAAGTGTGACCCTAGCCTCAGGGGCCACTGAGCACTGCCCCCACAGCCAGGGCCATATCCAGGGGGCAGCTGAGGGGCCATTTTCAGGCTCCTGCAGCACCGGAGGTCTCCCTCCTCCCCCCTCCACGGGAGCCGACAGAGCTGCACACTCTGTGCTAGTGTGCTTACAGGACCTGTGATGATGTCAATGGAGGGGAGGAGTCAGGGGTCTCATGATCAGCTCCTCAGTGTATCCAGGACTGTGCTGGCCACCATGAATGATGCTCAAATAAGGTGAAGTTTATGTGTGGTCAGGAGGCATTTACAGTGTGTGTACGAGGTGTGTGTACGAGGTGTACGAAGCAGAGCCGTGTGTGTACGAGGTGTACGGAGCAGAGCCGTGTGTGTATGAGGTGTACGGAGCGGAGCCGTGTGTGTACGAGGTGTACGGAGCAGAGCCATAGGTGTACGGAGCAGAGCCGTGTGCGTACGAGGTGTACGGAGAAGAGCCGCGTGTGTACGAGGTGTACGGAGAAGAGCCGCGTGTGTACGAGGTGTACGGAGCAGAGCCGCGTGTGTACGAGGTGTACGGAGCAGAGCCGTGTGTGTACGAGGTGTACGGAGCAGAGCCGTGTCTGTACGAGGTGTACGGAGCAGAGCCGCGTGTGTATGAGGTGTACGGAGCAGAGCCATGTGTGTACGAGGTGTACGGAGCAGAGCCGCGTGCGTACGAGGTGTACGGAGCAGAGCCACGTGCGTACGAAGTATGTGTACCAGTGGTAGCCCCCCGCGGATTCCGCTCCTATAGTCTCAGCCACCTTTGCCAGCAGCATTCTTCTCCAGAGTCTCTTCTGCCGCTGTCTGCATTCTGCAGCTCAGCATGGAGGGGCACGATGTCATCACTGTGCTGATATGTGCAGAGCGACCGGAGCGGCAAGAAGAAAGGTGAGGAGAAGAGAGATCCGGACGGCCAGACACTCCGCTTGGCTGCGGTGCCACCCATAATGCAGTGTGGCTCCATTGAGCTGCTTGCATTATTTGTGTGCTTGAGAATGCTTGTGTATATACCAAACATCCTCAGACGCACAAAAATGCAACATTTTGCATTTGAAGGGTATTTTAAAAAGCGCAAGGGAACGCAATCGCATTTTAGCCCGCTCCTAACAATGTGTAATATACTCACTGTCAGAAACAGCTCTTGCTGGTTTCAGCAGTCACTGTTCCTGTAAGGCTGCCTTCACATAGGAGTTTTTTTTAAAAATGTGGCAGTTGTGGTAAAAAAAAACCCGCATCTGCCGCATTTTCCGTCTAGCGGCTGCACTTGCTACACGTTTGCGGCAAGCCCCATGCATTGTCTATGGGGCTTGCGGTAAGTGTGCGGCAATATATAGTATATATATATATATATATATATATATATATATATATATATATATATAGTCCGCGATATGTACTTAAAGGGGGCCCACTGAGACCTTTTCGCCCGGGGCCCACAGAAACCTGGAGCCGGCCCTGCAAAAGACACAGTCAGGACGGAGTGGTGATCTGCGGTGCATAGGAGACTGACACTGTGCGATCTGCATGCACAATGTCAAACCCAATGTGCCTTATGGACATTTAACTGACCATACCTGCATCATTCATGATGATTCACTTCCCTTTAATTATTGTATGTCCAAGCTGAATAATAATAATAATAATATTTATTTATTTATATAGCGCTATTGATTCCATAGGGTCATTCCATGTCAAGTGATCCAAAAATGAATATTTTTTTTCCCTGACGTCCTCAGATTTTTTTAATTTTTTTTCTATATGAAGAACAACTTTAGTTAAGTACAAACAAAAAAGTTTTGAATTTTTTTCTTTATCAGTTAATTTTTTACAGATTTTTAAAGTTTTAAAAAAGTGCGAATTTTGGCCTGGTATGGCTTTACATTTTCTATCATATCTCAGGCTAGAAATAAGATAGAGAAACAAAATAAACACCAATCTACTCAGAACTGTCCAGGCTTTCATCAGATATGTCACAAGAGGATCTTTGTTAATATTTTACCCATGTGATCGCAAGCGCAAAACTTTAAAACGCATTTCTGAAAAATCGGCGCGCTTTAAATATTTCAAAAACTGCCCATGTGTCTGCTTTGCTCTTAGCCACATCTGTACCAAATTTCAAGTTGGGATCGCGATGGGATCATATTTTAACATATTTTACTAGTAATAGCGTCAATGGGTCATTCCATATCAAGTGATCTAAATATGAATATTATTTTTTACCTGACGTCTTTAGATTTTTTTTTTTTTTTCCTTTATGAAGTACTACTTTAGTTAATTACAAATTAAAAGTTTAGAATTTTTTTCTTCATCAGTTAATTTTTTACAGATTTTTAAAGTTTAAAAAAAGGGTGAATTTTGGCCTGGTATGACTTTACATTTTTTTATCTCAGGCTAGAAATAAGATAATGAAGTGGGAGAGGCATCATTTTACTCAGAATGGTAACAGCTTTCATTTGAGATGTTACAAGACTATGTTTCTTTATATCAAATTCAAACTATTGACGGGCAATTGTGAAAAAATGACTGATTGTGTTCTTGGTGATTTTTGAATTGACACTATAAGAGTTAAATATTTTGCACTTAGGTTCAATGAATGCGTCCATGGGGTCAAGCTGGGACAGAGTCATCACAAATTAGCCTTATTTGCAGATGACCTGCTACTTTACATCTCCCAGCACCTGGTCTCCATCCCTTCGGTCTTAATGGAGTTTGAACGGTTCGGACAATTGAGCAACTTTAAAGTGAATTGCTCCAAAACCGAGGCACTCAATATTTCTTTGCCTGGAGAATTGGTTTCTCATCTATCTAAACAGTTCCCATTTAAATGGAAAGTAGAAGCCATTAAGTACTTGGGAGTCCTTATACCAAAAGATCTTAAACAAATATTCAATTTAAATTATCAACCCCTTTTGACTAACGCGGAATCGGCATTTACCTCCTATAGACAATTAAAGCTATCCTGGTTCGGGAGAATAAACGTAGTCAAGATGGATGTCTTGCCCCGACTCTTATATACTTTTCAGACAGTTCCTGTTCTATTGGATAGAGGCTTCCTCTCCAAAATGCAATCTATGATCCTTAGATTTGTCTGGGGGGGCAAGAGGTCCAGATTGCAAATGAATATCCTATCCTTGCCCAAGACCAGAGGAGGGGTTGGACTACCCAACATACGAGCGTACTTTGTGACTTCCTCTCTTGTTAGAGCTCTAGATTGGCATTATCATGCGTCCTCCAAGAAATGGGTAGGGGTGGAGCAAGAGGGTTTGGGGATTCCGCTGAAACACCTGCTTTGGATTTCCCCTAAAGACTCCACAGACCTAGTACCTTTGACAGACATGACCAGAAACACCTTGAAGGTATGGCACCTAGTGACGAAAACCCTCCGCTTAAATGACAGACTTAGCCCTTTGACTCCCCTTTTTTCCAACCCATCTTTCCCACCCAGATTTGACAGGCAGAGATTTTTATGTTGGCGGATTGTGGATGACACCCGAGTAGGACAGACTCTGTCCAGTGGTGGTTTGCCCCCGATGGCAGAGCTACAACTCAAAGAACCTACGAGACCTCTTAAGTGATTCGAATTTCTCCAATACAGAGCATACTTATATTCAGCTGACCACTCTTGCAGGGTAAGATTGACGCCCAACGTATTGGAGAGGTTATTCCAACTGGAGGCTCCACCGAGGCGCAAAATATCAGTTCTATACCAGGCCTTAGGGTCCATGAGAGAGCAGGGCACCCTTTACTTCCAACGTGCTTGGGAGAGGGAATTGGGGTGTAGCATTTCAGAAGCTAATTGGCAGAAATGCTTTATATTTACTCACTCACTAGCTAGCGCTTGTTCTGCAGAAGAAAGAAGCTATGAGCTGCTCACTAGATGGTACTTGTGCCCGACGACACTCCGGAACATGTTCCCTGGAACCCCTGATACCTGCTAGTGCTGTGGGGAAGAGAAGGGTACAATGATACACATTTGGTGGAGTTGTGGGGAAATCCGGCGGTTCTGGTCTGAGGTTTTCAATGCATACGCCCGGATAACAGGTAAACAAGCCGAATGCTGCCCAGAATCGGCAATGTTATCCATTTTTCCAGGTCCTATTGGGCTACAGAAGAGGGATATTCTCCGCTTTTGCATCTCGGCTGCTCGTGCTGTGATCCCGAGGTTCTGGAAATCAAGCCGGGCTCCATCTCTACTTGATTGGCTCAAAGAATTGATGGACATATATCAAATGGAGGAGCTCGCAGCTGATGCGTCAGGATCTCGGAACAAATTCTTAGGGATTTGGGTTGAATGGATTCTTTTTCACGACTCTGCAGAATTTAGGAGTATCTTTTCCAGCACAGATAATATGGCTCGACCTCTGGCTGATGGGGAGCCAGTGGGATGAGTACCCTTTCTCCTTCCCATACCTCACCCGTCCCCCCCCTCCTTTTTTTCTTTTTTTCTTACGTGGCTTTTCTTTCCCAGTATAACTTTTTCTAATGGTTTTTGTTTCTCTTCTCTCTCTCTTCTTTTCTATCTCTCTTTTCTTCCCATCTGATACATTCAGTCTAGGTATTTCCTTTCTATACCTTCAGAATTCTAGTGAACATTAGACAGGTATCGGAAACTCTGAGCTGTGAGTAGATCATTAATATTTCGGCCTTCCTTTCCGGTACACCAGTCGATAGACTATTCCAACTAGGCCTCAACGGGTAATGACCCACTTACGTGGTCAACCTGTTAGAAGGGGCCAAGTAATAAAAATCATTCTGCTGGGGCTGCTTGTCCCCTTGACATCAGAACATCTCAAAACCCTGAGAAAGGTTGTATACTTGAGTGTTTGGAATTGTATTTAGATTGTAGTATATATTGCACCAGAGATAAGCGCAAAAGTAAATTTGCAGCTTATCTTAAAGTTACTAATAACTTTGTGAATTCTCTTTTTGTATATTTTATATGTCTCAAGATTTTGTTAAAAGATTGAATGTATGTCTTTCATATATTTTTTCAAAATTTAATAAAAATGAGATTAACCATAGTTAAATATTTTAAAATATGATCCCATCACGATCCCAACTTGAAATTTGGTACAGATGTGGCTAAGAGCATAAAAGACACATGAGCAGTTTTGGAAAATTTTTATTAAAACGTTTTTTCGGAAATGCGTTTCAAAATGTTGCGTTTGCATTCGCATGGGTAAAAAATTAAAATTAACAAATATACTCTTGTGACATATCTGGTAAAAGCCTGGACAGTTCTGAGTAGAATGGTGTTTATTTTGTTTCTCTATCTTATTTCTAGCCCGAGATAAAAAAATGTAAAGTCATACCAGGCCAAAATTCACACTTTTTTTAAACTTTAAAAATCTGTAAAAAATTAACTGATGAAGAAAAAAATTCCAAACTTTTAATTTGTAATTAACTAAAGTAGTACTTCATAAAGGAAAAAAAAAAGAGAATTTTGTTTACGTACGGGTCATTCCATGTCAAGTGATCCAAAAATGAATATTTTTTTTCCCTGACGTCCTCAGATTTTTTAAAAAATTTTTTTATATGAAGAACAACTTTATCTAATTACAAAAAAAAAGTTTTGAATTTTTTTCTTTATCAGTTAATTTTTTACAGATTTTTAAAGTTTTAAAAAAGTGCGAATTTTGGCCTGGTATGGCTTTACATTTTCTATCATATCTCGGGCTAGAAATAAGATAGAGAAACAAAATAAACACCAATCTACTCAGAACTGTCCAGGCTTTCATCAGATATGTCACAAGAGGATCTTTGTTAATATTTTACCCATGTGATCGCAAGCGCAAAACTTTAAAATGCATTTCCGAAAAATCGGCGCGCTTTAAATATTTCAAAAACTGCCCATGTGTCTGCTTTGCTCTTAGCCACATCTGTACCAAATTTCAAGTTGGGATCGCAATGGGATCATATTTTAACATATTTTACTAGTAATAGCGTCAATGGGTCATTCCATATCAAGTGATCTAAATATGAATATTTTTTTTTACCTGACGTCTTTAGATTTTTTTTTTTTTTTTTCTTTATGAAGTACTACTTTAGTTAATTACAAATTAAAAGTTTAGAATTTTTTTCTTCATCAGTTAATTTTTTACAGATTTTTAAAGTTTAAAAAAAGGGTGAATTTTGGCCTGGTATGACTTTACATTTTTTTATCTCAGGCTAGAAATAAGATAATGAAGTGGGAGAGGCATCATTTTACTCAGAACGGTAACAGCTTTCATTTGAGATGTTACAAGACTATGTTTCTTTATATCAAATTCAAACTATTGACGGGCAATTGTGAAAAAATGACTGATTGTGTTCTTGGTGATTTTTGAATTGACACTATAATAGTTAAATATTTTGCACTTAGGTCCAATGAATGCGTCCATGGGGTCAAGCTGGGACAGAGTCATCACAAATTAGCCTTATTTGCAGATGACCTGCTACTTTACATCTCCCAGCCCCTGGTCTCCATCCCTTTGGTCTTAATGGAGTTTGAACGGTTCGGACAATTGAGCAACTTTAAAGTGAATTGCTCCAAAACCGAGGCACTCAATATTTCTTTGCCTGGAGAATTGGTTTCTCATCTATCTAAACAGTTCCCATTTAAATGGAAAGTAGAAGCCATTAAGTACTTGGGAGTCCTTATACCAAAAGATCTTAAACAAATATTCAATTTAAATTATCAACCCCTTTTGACTAAAGCGGAATCGGCATTTACCTCCTATAGACAATTAAAGCTATCCTGGTTCGGGAGAATAAACGTAGTCAAGATGGATGTCTTGCCCCGACTCTTATATACTTTTCAGACAGTTCCTGTTCTATTGGATAGAGGCTTCCTCTCCAAAATGCAATCTATGATCCTTAGATTTGTCTGGGGGGGCAAGAGGTCCAGATTGTGAATGAATATATCCTTGCCCAAGACCAGAGGAGGGGTTGGACTACCGAACATACGAGCGTACTTTGTGGCTTCCTCTCTTGTTAGAGCTCTAGATTGGCATTATCATGCGTCCTCCAAGAAATGGGTAGGGGTGGAGCAAGAGGGTTTGGGGATTCCGCTGAAACACCTGCTTTGGATTTCCCCTAAAGACTCCACAGACCTAGTACCTTTGACAGACATGACCAGAAACACCTTGAAGGTATGGCACCTAGTGACGAAAACCCTCCGCTTAAACGACAGACTTAGCCCTTTGACTCCCCTTTTTTCCAACCCATCTTTCCCACCCAGATTTGACAGGCAGAGATTTTTATGTTGGCGGATTGTGGATGATACCCGAGTAGGACAGACTCTGTCCAGTGGTGGTCTGCCCCCGATGGCAGAGCTACAACTCAAAGAACCTACGAGACCTCTTAAGTGATTCGAATTTCTCCAATACAGAGCATACTTATATTCAGCTGACCACTCTTGCAGGGTAAGATTGACGCCCAACGTATTGGAGAGGTTATTCCAACTGGAGGCTCCACCGAGGCGCAAAATATCAGTTCTATACCAGGCCTTAGGGTCCATGAGAGAGCAGGGCACCCTTTACTTCCAACGTGCTTGGGAGAGGGAATTGGGGTGTAGCATTTCAGAAGCTAATTGGCAGAAATGCTTTATATTTACTCACTCACTAGCTAGCGCTTGTTCTGCACAAGAAAGAAGCTATAAGCTGCTCACTAGATGGTACTTGTGCCCGACGACACTCCGGAACATGTTCCCTGGAACCCCTGATACCTGCTGGCGCTGTGGGGAAGAGAAGGGTACAATGATACACATTTGGTGGAGTTGTGGGGAAATCCGGCGGTTCTGGTCTGAGGTTTTCAATGCATACGCCCGGATAACAGGTAAACAAGCCGAATGCTGCCCAGAATCGGCAATGTTATCCATTTTTCCAGGTCCTATTGGGCTACAGAAGAGGGATATTCTCCGCTTTTGCATCTCGGCTGCTCGTGCTGTGATCCCGAGGTTCTGGAAATCAAGCCGGGCTCCATCTCTACTTGATTGGTTCAAAGAATTGATGGACATATATCGAATGGAGGAGCTCGCAGCTGATGCGTCGGGATCTCGGAACAAATTCTTAGGGATTTGGGTTGAATGGATTCTTTTTAACGACTCTGCAGAATTTAGGAGTATCTTTTCCAGCACAGATAATATGGCTCGACCTCTGGCTGATGGGGAGCCAGTGGGATGAGTACCCTTTCTCCTTCCCATACCTCACCCGTCCCCCCCCTCCTTTTTTTCTTTTTTTCTTACGTGGCTTTTCTTTCCCAGTATAACTTTTTCTAATGGTTTTTGTTTCTCTTCTCTCTCTCTTCTTTTCTATCTCTCTTTTCTTCCCATCTGATACATTCAGTCTAGGTATTTCCTTTCTACACCTATACCTTCAGAATTCTAGTGAACATTAGACAGGTATCGGAAACTCTGAGCTGTGAGTAGATCATTAATATTTCGGCCTTCCTTTCCTGTACACCAGTCGATAGACTATTCCAACTAGGCCTCAACGGGTAATGACCCACTTACGTAGTCAACCTGTTAGAAGGGGCCAAGTGATAAAAATCATTCTGCTGGGGCTGCTTGTCCCCTTGACATCAGAACATCTCAAAACCCTGAGAAAGGTTGTATACTTGAGTGTTTGGAATTATATTTAGATTGTAGTATATATTGCACCAGAGATAAGCGCAAAAGTAAATTTGCAGCTTATCTTAAAGTTACTAATAACTTTGTGAATTCTCTTTTTGTATATTTTATATGTCTCAAAATTTTGTTAAAAGATTGAATGTATGTCTTTCATATGTTTTTTCAAAATGTAATAAAAATGAGATTAACCATAGTTAAATATTTTAAAATATGATCCCATCACGATCCCAACTTGAAATTTGGTACAGATGTGGCTAAGAGCATAAAAGACACATGGGCAGTTTTGGAAAATTTTTATTAAAACGTTTTTTTCGGAAATGCGTTTCAAAATGTTGCGTTTGCATTCAAATGGGTAAAAAATTAAAATTAACAAATATACTCTTGTGACATATCTGGTAAAAGCCTGGACAGTTCTGAGTAGAATGGTGTTTATTTTGTTTCTCTATCTTATTTCTAGCCCGAGATAAAAAAATGTAAAGTCATACCAGGCCAAAATTCACCCTTTTTTTAAACTTTAAAAATCTGTAAAAAATTAACTGATGAAGAAAAAATTTCCAAACTTTTAATTTGTAATTAACTAAAGTAGTACTTCATAAAGTAAAAAAAAATAAATAAATCTAAAGACGTCAGGTAAAAAAAAATATTCATATTTAGATCACTTGATATGGAATGACCCATTGACGCTATTAATAGTAAAATATGTTAAAATATGATCCCATTGCGATCCCAACTTGAAATTTGGTACAGATGTGGCTAAGAGCAAAGCAGAAACATGGGCAGTTTTTGAAATATTTAAAGCGCGCCGATTTTTCAGAAATACGTTTTAAAGTTTTGCGCTTGCAGTCACATGGGTAAAATATTAACAAAGATCCTCTTGTGACATATCTGGTGAAAGCCTGTATAGTTCTGAGTAGATTGGTGTTTATTTTGTCTCTCTATCTTATTCCTAGCCTGAGTTATGAGGAGAAACGTAAAGGCAGGCAACAGCGAAATTCACACTTTTTCCGAACTTTGAAAATCATTTAAAAAAAAAATAAATTTTTTAAAAAATTTTTCTCTTCACATTTTGCATTGTCTGACATGCTATTATCAAATAACAAAATCTCAAAAGAATTAAAAATATAGAGGTAATAATCATTGGTTCACTTGACATGGAATGACCCGTACCGTAAATTCTTTTTTCTTGAATCATCAATGGGAGACCCAGACAATGGGGTTTAGGGCTCTGCCCTCCGGAGGCCACACTAGGTACTACAAGAACTGTAGACACCGCCCCCTCCGCTTATAAACCCCCACCGCAGGGAACATCCTCAGTTTGGTTCATAAGCTGCGAGGAGACAACAGAAAAACCACACCCGAAACCTCGGGAAGACACCGTGAACAGACGGTTCAACAACCCGGATAAACTGTCCCAACAGAGGACAGATCAACCGTAACATACAACGGAACACTGGGTGGGTGCTGGGTCTCCCATTGATGATTCAAGAAAAAAGAATTTACGGTACGTAAACAAAATTCTCTTTTTTCTGATCATCATAATGGGAGACCCAGACAATGGGGATGTCCTAAAGCAATACCCCAGGGCGGGAAAAAGTTCCTCAAAAGACGATTATATACGCGGTCCCCGTCAAAGGTGGGCAACCGCCGCCTGGAGGACCCGCCTGCCCAAACTTGCATCCGCAGAGGCATGGGCATGCACCATATAGTGCTTAGAGAAAGTGTGCAGGCTAGACCAAGTGGCCGCCTGACACACCTGCAGAGCAGAGGCGCGATGTCGCAAGGCCCAGGAGGCACCGACAGCTCTTGTCGAGTGTGCCTTCAAGCCTACCGGAAGAGGCAAACCAGAAGACCGGTAAGCCTCTTGAATGGGTGCCTTGATCCATCTGGCCAAGGTTGATTTTGACGCCGCTGACCCCTTACAGCGACCTGCCGTCAGTACGAACAAGGAGTCCGAACTCCGGAAGGAGGCAGTTCTGGACACATAAATGCGTACAGCCCGTACGAGGTCCAGAGTGTGGAGGTCGCGCTCAATCTGATGAACAGGAGCGGGACAAAATGATGGGAGCACAATCTCCTGGTTCAAATGAAAAGTGGAAACCACTTTTGGTAGGAATTCCGCCCGCGGGCGCAATACCACCTTGTCTTGATGAACCACCAGAAAGGGTGACTTGCACGATAGTGCCGCCAGTTCAGAGACCCGTCTCAGGGACGTAATAGCCACCAGAAAGACTACTTTCTGTGACAAATAAGCCAGAGAGACCTCTCTCAATGGTTCAAAAGGTGGTTTCTGCAAAGCCGCCAAGACCATGTTGAGATCCCAAGGGTCCAGAGGTCGCCTATACGGCGGAACCACTCGAGACACCCCTTGGAGAAATTGACGCACCTTTGGGAGGAGCGCCAAGCGCCTGTCGAACAGTACAGACAGTGCTGATACCTGACCCTTCAGAGAACTGAGGGAAAGGCCCAACTCCAAACCTGACTGTAAGAAAGCCAATAGGGTCGGGATCGACAAGGGCCAAGGTGCATGTCCCCCAGAGGAGCACCAGGCGAAAAAGACTTTCCACGTTCTGTGGTAAATCTTCCGTGACGTGGGCCGTCTAGCTCTGTTCATGGTGGAAACAACCGCAGGAGAGAAACCCCTGGATGTTAAGAGCCAGGCCTCAAGAGCCATGCAGTCAATCTGAGGGCCCCGGAATTGGGACGGAAGAAGGGGCCCCGCGCGAGAAGATCTGCGCGATCTGGAAGAGCCCACCGGAGTCCGCCGGACAGTTGCCACAGATCCGGATACCAGGACCTCCTCGGCCAATCCGGAGCCACTAGAATGGCTGTTTGACATTCCGTCTTGATTTTCCACAGGACCTTGGACATCAGTGCCAGGGGCGGGAAAACATATGGCAGGTGAAAATCTGACCAACTCAGGACTAGAGCATCTGCCCCCAGAGACTGAGGGTCCCACGATCTCGCCATGTATTGTGGCACCTGATGATTCAGCCGTGAGGCCATCAGATCCACATCCGGAGTCCCCCATCTGATGCAGATGTCCCGGAAGACGTCCGGATGGAGAGACCATTCTCCGGCGTCCATCCCCTGTCGGCTCAGGTAATCTGCCTCCCAGTTCTCGACCCCTGGGATGTAGACTGCGGAAATCAAGCAGCTGTTGGCTTCCACCCATGATAGAATGCGGTGGACCTCCGCTAGAGCCTGTGCACTTCTGGTTCCTCCTTGGTGATTTATATAGGCGACCGTCGTCGCATTGTCGGACTGAACCCGAATCGGTTGTCCGGATAGGAACCTCCGAAAGGCCAGAAGTGTGAGATAGACCGCCCTGAGCTCCAGCACGTTGATCTGCAACGTTGTCTCTGAGCTTGTCCAGAGACCTTGAGCTCTGTGGTGTAAGAACACCGCGCCCCAGCCCTTCAGGCTGGCGTCGGTGGTCACCACTAACCACGATGGCTTCAGGAAGGATCGTCCCTTTGACAAGTGACTCGGCTGAAGCCACCACTGCAAAGCATCCCTGGTCGGCTGGGAGAGGACCACCAGCTGATTCAGAGAGGACGTCCTCTTGTCCCACCTCTGGAGGACTTCCAGTTGCAGAGGACGGAGGCGAAACTGTGCGAAGGGCACCGCCTCTATTGCTGCCACCATGCGTCCCACCAACTTCATCAATACCCGTAGGGATGAATGAGGTGATCTGAGGACATCGTGTACTCCTGACTGAATAGCCAACTGTTTGGCTTGAGGCAGGGACACTAGAGCAGAGTCCGTATGGAAGTCCATGCCCAGGTACGTCAGTGACTGGGTTGGGATCAGAGTGGACTTCTGGATGTTGAGAAGCCACCCGAACTGCTCCAGAGACTGCATGGTCGCCTGCAGGCTCCTCTGACACAGGTGTTCCGATGGCGCTCTGACCAGCAGGTCGTCTAGATA
Organism: Allobates femoralis; assembly: GCA_033576535.1. Classification (NCBI taxonomy): domain Eukaryota; kingdom Metazoa; phylum Chordata; class Amphibia; order Anura; family Aromobatidae; genus Allobates; species Allobates femoralis. The sequence goes on along the minus strand of JARQOC010000002.1, from coordinate 559,310,941 downwards.
AGGAATGACGGCGTGTCCCTGCGCATGCAGTAAGGCCATCATTGATGCCATCACTTTCGTGAACACCCGGGGAGCCGAGGCCAACCCAAAGGGTAGCGCCACGAATTGGAAGTGCTCTTCCCCCACTGCAAATCTCAGCCATCGTTGATGAGACGGCGCAATGGGCACGTGAAGGTAAGCGTCGCGGATGTCTATGGACGCTAGGAAGTCGCCCTGCGACACAGCCGCGATCACGGAGCGCAGGGATTCCATGCGGAACTTCCGAACCAACACATGCCGGTTGAACAGCTTGAGGTCCAGAACCGGGCGGAAGGAGCCGTCCTTCTTCGGGACGATAAAGAGGTTGGAGTAAAAACCCCTGAACCTCTCCCCAGTGGGTACTGGGACCACCACTCCGTCTCTGCGGAGTCCCTCCAACACCAGATAAAAAGCCTGAGCCTTTTCTGGAGATGGAACAGACCGATGGAATCGGTGTGTGGGTTGAGATGACAGCTCTATCCTGTATCCTCTTGAGACTACGTCTCGGACCCACTGATCTTGGATGTGGAGTCGCCATATGTCTTGAAATTGAGACAGGCGACCCCCAACCTGTGGGGAGGCAGGAAGAGGGAGCGAGTCATGCGGAAGAGGGTTTGGGAGCGGCAGTTGTTGTACCTGCCGACTTCTTCTGGCGGCTCTTGGGACGCCACTGCTGAGAAGGCTTGGCCCCACGGTCCGTGCGAGCGGAGGACGCTGACGGCTGTGCGCTGGGACGAAAGGACCACTGTTTAGGGTTCCTCTTCACAGTATACCTAGGCTTAGGCCTGTTCTGTGGAATCTTGGACTCCGTAGAGTCTCTGATCAACTTGTCCAGCTCGGCACCAAACAGCCTGTCACCAGAGAAAGGAAGATTCTGCAGAATCTTCTTTGACGTGGCATCTGAGTCCCATAGACGTAGCCACAACAATCTGCGGATCGCTATCGCATTGGCCGAAGCCACAGCTGAGCGAGTGGCAGTCTCCAGGGACGCCGTCCTGGCATAATCTGCATAAGCCTTTGCTCTCTCTGTAAGTGCCAGGACTTCAGAGTTGAAACCTGCCAGGCCAGCAATACCATCCAGACAGGATGTGATCGCCTGCAGAGTCCAGACCGCAGCAAAACTCGGGGCAAATGAAGACCCCACAGCCTCATAAGACGACTTGGCGAGTTGTTCGACCTGTCTGTCTGTTGCATCCTTCAGTGAGGAGCTATCAGAGGCAGAGAAGAGGGAGCGTGCAGCAATCCTGGTCATGGAAGCGTCCACTTTCGGGGACTGCGACCACTCCTGAAGCACCTCCTGAGGAAAGGGAAAGCGGTTGTCCTTGTATTTGCGGACATAACGCCGTCCAGGGTGTACCCTGGGAGCTCTAACCACCCTTTCAAAGTTAGTATGGTCCAAAAAGGAACCACATGGTCTAGCCTCAGGTTGTAACCACTGATAGACCTCCTTCGGGTGCACGGCTGTCTCCTGAGGGGGTAACCCGAGGCGTAAAGTCTCGTTGATGGAGGACACCAGATCCTCCACCCCTTCAGCTGGTTCAGACACCGACCCGAGGGTAGAACCCCCATCATCCTCGTCACTGTCAGTGTGACGCTCCTCCTCAGAGAGGACCTGGAGTTCGGGCGACTCATCCCGGCGAGCCCGCTTAAGGGGTCTCACGGTGGAAGATGGAGACACCCGGGGGTAGCTTGAAGGAGCAACTGGAGCATCCAGTCTCCTTGTCAGTGCCTCCAGGGATTGCGACATGGAGGACAATTGGGACAACAGAGAAGCATTAATCTCGCTTTGTTTCTCCCATGGCCCTGGGATCACCTGAACCTCAGGGTGTAGCACCGGAGCTGCTGACTCAGCAGTGACAGTCCGGGCTTCTGGACGTCCGCAATTATTGCAGGACCCATCCACCAGTGTTCCTGTGCATGTAGTGCAGACAGGGGTGGTACTGGCCGCCTTAGCAGCGCCTTTCTTCCCTGAGGACATACCCACGGCAGGGGAATATCAAACAGGAGAAAATTCACCGGAAACCGGTGGCTTACCAACCGCTGCACAGCGGTGGTGAAGGGAGCGGTGTGTGTGTGCGGCCTCCGCGAGGAAAGAAAACCTGGTCTCCCCTGGAGTGCAGCAGAGCAGTCTCCAACGATCCCAGCAGGAAAGTGAGGGGAAAAGATGGCCGCCGCTGTAGAGGCAGAGGGCGGGGCCGAAACACGCGGGAAGCACACACACACGCCCATCCAGGTCACATGGGCCGCTCCACATCTCTCCCGGCCGCCATTACAATACAATGTAAGCGCCGGGGCCCGCAGCGCGGGAGGTATCAACACAAATACCCGGGCTCACAGACAAAGTCTGAAGCCCACAGCCGCAGCCCCTGTGACACACAGGGCGGTCAGCCAAGGTGACCCCAGCACAGGGTACACCCGCAGATCCGCGGACCCGAAGGCAACGCGCGGTCTGAGTGTCATGAACACACAAGTGCCAGACACTGCCCCCAGGCACACCGGAGACACCGAAGTATCTCAGTGCCGGTCCGGTCTGTAAGCACCATAATATGGGAGGCCTCGGACGGGGGTTCAGCACCAGTCCGGTCTGTAAGCACCATTTAGGGAGGCCTCGGACTGGGCTGGCTCTAGTCCGGTCTGTAAGCACCATTTAGGGAGGCCTCGGACAGAGCTGACTCCAGTCCGGTCTGTAAGCACCATTTAGGGAGGCCTCGGACGGAGCGGAGCTGTGCAAGGCTCCTATCTCCCACTCCCCAGAGCCCCCAGGGGGGATGGGAAGGAGCACGGCAGCGTACCGGGAGACACAGTGTGCCCAGGCACCAGGCCCTCCGGTACCTCGACCTGCGTGTTCCACAAGGGTTAACAGGGAGACTGCCGGAGGTCCCTGACTGGGACCTTCTTTTACCTTGTCTTCATACGCCATCACGAAAGCTGTGAGAATGCAGTGAAGTGCAAGCAAAGCGTGTGGTACCTCCGAGCACACTAAGTCTAAAACTGAGGATGTTCCCTGCGGTGGGGGTTTATAAGCGGAGGGGGCGGTGTCTACAGTTCTTGTAGTACCTAGTGTGGCCTCCGGAGGGCAGAGCCCTAAACCCCATTGTCTGGGTCTCCCATTATGATGATCAGAAAAAATAAAAAATCTAAAGACGTCAGGTAAAAAAAAATATTCATATTTAGATCACTTGATATGGAATGACCCATTGACGCTATTACTAGTAAAATATGTTAAAATATGATCCCATCGCGATCCCAACTTGAAATTTGGTACAGATGTGGCTAAGAGCAAAGCAGACACATGGGCAGTTTTTGAAATATTTAAAGCGCGCCGATTTTTCGGAAATACATTTTAAAGTTTTGCGCTTGCGATCACATGGGTAAAATATTAACAAAGATCCTCTTGTGACATATCTGGTGAAAGCCTGTATAGTTCTGAGTAGAATGGTGTTTATTTTGTCTCTCTATCTTATTCCTAGCCTGAGTTATGAGGAGAAATGTAAAGGCAGGCAACAGCGAAATTCACACTTTTTCCGAACTTTGAAAATCATTTAAAAAAAAAAAAAATTTTTTTAAAAATTTTTCTCTTCACATTTTGCATTGTCTGACATGCTATTATCAAATAACAAAATCTCAAAAGAATTAAAAATATAGAGGTAATAATCATTGGTTCACTTGACATGGAATGACCCCATAGCACTTTACATACATGAGTAATGCTGTCTCTCTTGGGAGCTCACAATCTAAATATCCTATCAGCTGAATACTTCACCTGGCGTATCCTTATACACCTTGGAGGTGCTTGGCTGCCCTTCTGCTAGTGTCATGTCAGAGCGTGTTTTCTGTTATGGTGGGGCAATCAATCATCACTAATAGACGCACATGACTCTCCACTGAAAATTCAGGCAGACTGACTCTGATTAAATTGAAGAGGGTCTAGATGTGTCCCTATTTTGTAATCGAATCCCTTCAAATGACAGCAACATAACTTAAATTCCCCAAAACAGTTAACTTTCAAAAAGGATGTTTAGTACAGATGACCAAATCTTGTGAAGTTTGTGTTTGCTTTGCTACGCTGGCATATGTTCGCCCACTATACCAGCAAAAAGGTCAATGAAATACTCAACCACATTTAAAGGGAACCTGTCAGGTGGTTTATGCCCCTCCAGCTATCACTGTCTGTAGCTGCAGCTTTATAATACTATTCTAATCATCCCTGTCTGACCTCATAGTGTAATGTGAAAGGTGAAAGTAAAGCATTTATACCATTACATTTCAGTCCCCACCTTGGAGGAGGGGGACTGTCTGGCAGGATAATAGTTAGCTCACTTTTAACTTGGATAGCTAAAGGACCTGTGTGATGTAACGATCATGTGACCATAGTGGGCGGAGCTAAGCCAGCAAACGTATTATGTTCTATTAGAACTTAGCTCCGCCTATTGTAGTCACATGGTTGTGACATCACATCAGGTCTCCCAACATGTTCTAGCACAAGGCTGAAATGTTAACTATTAACCTACCAAACAGTCCCCGCCCTCCAAGCTGGGGACTGACTGCCTTATTACATAAGGAAATGTAAGTGTATAAATGCTTTTATTTCACCTTTCACATGACACTATATGAGCTCAGACAGGGATGATTAGAATAGTATTATGAAGCTGCAGGTACAGACAATGATAGCTGGGGAGGCAAAAACGAGCTGACAGGTTCCCTTTAAATCAATGTTGTCACGATACTGGTATCACCAAACTAGAGCTTCAACGTTAATCAGGAACACGGAGATGAGTAACAGGTGTTGGCATGGTGCTCAGATAGCCTAGTTAAAATCGCAAAACACACAACACACACCACAAGAAATGTCCGCCGATTTGAAAAAAGCATGGCCACATTGCACCAAAGTGGCATAAATTCACCCACAAAAAAGTGTAATTCAACAAAATACCTCTGTTAGCAATCTCAAAATGCTACTGACATACGCAGCACCCCACTCGGTTGCTGGAACGCATACAAACAAAACTGTGTATGACTGCAAAACCACTGGCAATTTCCCTGTGTTACCTACTTCCCAATATGTTATTCAGGAAGCAGGCCCTGATGCTCCTGCACACAACCTGCAGTTGCACATGCACAACAAACATTTAGCATTGGACAGTGGACATATATCATATATACTTGTGGTGTCTAGCAAAATGTAACGGGGGCAACATTGAATAGTACATGGTTTCTGCCAAACAGCTTTAAATGGTAGTTGTACTGCTTAGGATTTTGCAAGCACTATAGGGCTGTATTAATTTGTGTATACAAATAAAGAAAAAGAAAGCACCCATGAGTGGAAACTGACGGCCTGAGGAATGTGAGATAGGAGGGTGTAAAACCTGCTTACCTATGGTGGTTGTGCAACCCTGCACAACTTCAGTGTCAGCGTTCCTGTGGAGGGAGGATTAGAGGAGATCTGGGCCCCACTGCCGTGTTCAATTGCTTCCAGGAACTCAGTCACGAGGTCCGGTCACGTGACAACAAGGGGGCGTGTGCGTATTGCATCAGCACAGATCCTCAAACCCGACATGTAAGGTGTTCACAGCTGCTCCTACCACTCTCCCACAAGGGGAGGAAGTATTGGAAAGAAAAGGGTGTAACAGCGGTATCCGGAGCTCTAGAACAGACGGGCACAATATATTAAAGGTTTACAAACCTCTATTAATAACCTCTGAACTGCAGTCGCTCCGGAGACTGCTTTCACACCCTTTTCTTTGTATTAATTTGTGAACTTTTGGTGGCACAATTCTACCTAAATGTAACCCCCAAAATATCGGGTAACATGGCCTGGTGTGTGCTTGGTTGCAGGCAGTAGCAAATGATTGGCTATACTGCTTTGTGGAGGGCAATAATCGCCTTTTTAACCCTTATCCGGCTGAATAGGTACAATTGTAACTATTCCGTTTTAAAATTGCAATAACTTTTTTTCAAAAAGACGTAGAAGGCTGAAATTTCATGACATCTCTACATTTTTGATCCAGAATATATTGGCCAAATTTCAATAAAATATCTCCACCCGCTTCCGAGATAAGGGGTCGAGATCTTTTTGCATCCATAACAAGCTGCATAGGTACAAATGTACCTCATATATTTTGAATGAAGAAAATGCAAGGGAAAAAGCATAATTTTTTTTTTAATGATGATGCTATTTAACTATTATAAACAAGTAAAAAAACTGTTCATTTACATTATAAAAGAAAATGTAAGAAACTTTTTTTATTGATTTTCTTCGCAAGTAATGAATGTTGGCTTTGCTACCGAGTGTTCATCGCAAATGGGTTTCACACAAACCACACAAGACTTTCTAGTCTTACGTTGTTTTCGCTTCAGGTCTCGGCAGACATAGCAACTACCAACAACAGGGGAGGGTCCACGACTACCATGAGGTATTTGAGGGTCAGTTGCTGCTTGCGATGCTACCATAATGCATCGTCCAAGCACCATTTCTACTGCACCTCGAAGACAATGGTTTCTCATTATCATTCGGTTTGTACTACGATCTTCAATTGCAGGCATACACAGCTGATTTGCGAGATCTTTCAGGAACTTTCTTCGTTGATCCTTTGCCCTGAAGCTTGGATTGTGTTCTGTGTAGATGATGTAGGATGCTAACCCAGTGACGTCAATCATATTGTAGAAAAATGCCAAAGTCCAACGTGATGTTCGTTGTTTCACAGTGTACTCTCCCAAAATTTTATCCATAACATCAACGCCACCTTTTGTTTTGTTGTAGTATTTTATCTCTGGCTTGGCTGCTAGTGTCTCTTCAACTTCTCCCGTCATGTGCATAGATGATAGAAGCACGACTGATTTGTTCTTCTTTGGTACATATGAACAGACTGTTGCATCATGATTGTAGGCAAAATTTGTCGAGTTTACAGGCCTTTCTTTGGCAGGCTGCATGTTGCTAGGTAGGAACCTTTTGTTTTCTCTCACTGTACCAACTAGTGTGATGTTCCAGGAGTTCAATACCTTAGCTAGTTCCATGGTTGTAAAGAAGTTATCAGTGGTGACATTTCTTCCAGAGCCTTTATACGAGCTCACTAGTTCCAGTACTGTTCGTTCTCCAATGTTTACTTGTCGAGGACCATCAGTTGGTTTCCCAGTGTAGAGCTGACCTTGTAATGGGTAGGCATTTGATGAGTCACAAGCCCAGAAAATCTTTATGCCATATTTAGCTGGTTTTGAAGGTATATACTGGGTAAATTTAGTATGGCCTCTAAATTGAAATAATTGCTCGTCGACGGTGATACAATGATATGGCTTGTAGGATCTCTCCAGATTACTGTTCAGCATTGTCCAGATGTCCCGTATTGGTGCAGCTTTATCTGTTTGCACACGTTCTGCACGTGTATTTTCGTTGTCAATTCTGATAAATCTGAGTATCATCTTGAAGCGGTCACGAGACATGGCTGCACGTATAAGAGGCAGAGCAGCAACATTCCACATTTCCTCCAGATTCTCTTTGTTGGCTCTGTGCAGACCAGCAGCAATCAGTATGCCCAAAAATGCATGAAGTTTCCTACCTTCGTATCCAAGAAATTAAAGACTTCACAAGCCTAGAAATGTGTGTGCTCACAGCAATGAGATGAACAGCAAATGGCTAATGAGAGGAGGGAGGCAGGAAGAGAAGTAGAAGCCACTCCCAGTTTGAATTAACTGAATTAACTTAATTGACAGCAACACAAGTGACCAGTAACAACACTGGCCAATAGATATCAGCATAACATTTGTAGCTGAATGAACTTTAGTTTCTGAAACCAAGTAAAGTCTTCCGACAGTGAAGGTATATATGAAGGTACAATTGTACCTATGCAGCCTGTTAAGGGTGTAAAATTATGCAGCCTGACAAAGGTTAAGATGAGTATTGTGGACAGCAGAAGCCAGACTGTCACCCCAAAAACAGCGGGTAACATGGCCTGGTGTGCACGTGGTAGCAGGCAGTAGCAAATGTTTGGAGTACTGATGCTTTGAGTTGGGCAAACTGCCTTTTTGTAATGTGGACAGAAGCACCAGCAGGTTAAATGGCCTGGTGCGAGGATTGTAGCAGGCAGTAGCAAATTTTTGGAATATACTGCTTTGTGGAGGGCAATAACCACCCAATAACCACCTTTTTAAGATGAGTATTGTGGACAGCAGAAGCCAGGCTGTCACCCCAAAAACAGCAGGTAACATGGCCTGGTGTGTGCTTTGTAGCAGGCAACAGCAAATGTTTGGAGTACTGCTGCTTTGAGTTGGGCAAACCGCCTTTTTGTAATGTGGACAGAAGCACCAGCGGATTAAATGGACTGCTGCGAGGTTAGTAGCGCAGTAGGACGTTTTGGAGTACTGCTGCTTTGCATTGGGCAAGATGCTTTTTTGTTATGTGGACAGAAGCACCAGCAGATGAAATGGCCCATACATAGTACGTTATGGGTCATTAAGAAGTTAATTAAATTTTCGTTTCTACTATTTATTTAACCCCTACTTTTACTCCAATTGAGAGGTAAGTGAAAGAACCCTATTGCTATGATTATTATCCTTTATCCCTGACAATCCCTGACAATGTTTTACTATAGTTTGTCTACCACACAATAGTAAGTTATTTGGAGCTCCCCAGATGGAAAAAAACCCATTTCATTATCACACACGATATTGATATGACACAGTTAATATTTGTTGGTGTAGGAAAGGTTAAAAATCCCATATGGGGAGTTAACTGACAAAGGCTTCTGGCACTACGTGAAGCACATTAGATTCTTTCTTTACACAGTAAATTTCCTAATGGAATAAATTTTAAGAACAATTTGTTCTATATTTATTAAACTACATGTATTTTTTGGCGTAAATTATTGTATATTCAGCTGAATCTGATTGGATAAAAAGACTTTAGAAAACTTACAGTTAAGAGGTCCCCGGGTTGGATCTTATTAAGAGTTCCTCGCCGCTGGCATACAGTAGTCCTCCTGCTTCCTCCTTGTGTGTTCCGCCCCCTCTATGTGTCTGCCACCACCTCCTCTTCTGCTGAGTCTGCCCTCCTCTTCTCCTGCTCTGTGTCGATCACGCTGCGCACAGCGCTTGGTGTAAGTGGCTCTAAGGCGCATTGCATGACGTCAGTGGCAGAGCCTGCCCTGTTTATGCTTTATTCATACAGCAGGGCAGGAATCTGGTATTGACGTCACGCAATGCGCCTTACAGCCGCTCAGACCAAGCGCTGTGCGCAGCGTGATCGACACAGAGCAGGAGAAGAGGAGGACAGACCAAGCAGAAGAGGAGGTGGTGGCAGACACATAGAGGGGGCGGAACACACAAGGAGGAGCCAGGGAGGATGGTGCCAGCAGCCAGGACGTCTAAATCAGATCCAACCCAGGGGACCTCTTAACTGTAAGGTTTCTAAAGTCTTTTTTAAAGTTTACAGGGGATCTAGAGACATAGGGGACCCCTTCCCTGAATGCAGCAGGCATGCTGCATTCAGTGTTGCATTGAGTTTGCCAAGCACCAGGGGGGGTGACAGGTCCTCTTTAAGTATGCAAGTCATTTTGTATTGTGCGATGATTAAAAGTATACCCTATAATTGAAAATCATCAGGTTTTAATCTGTCTTGCGCTATGCTTTTAATGGATGGATAAAGAAATGATTTTATTTTATGAGAGGACGTGCTGAATATCTTCGATTAAGTTCTATACTTTATCTTATACAAATAAATAAAGTGAATTACTGTTAAATGTTACAATTATTTCCTCAGAATTTTTAACCTAACACTGAATACTTTATTCAAATATTGTTAACTAGCTGTGAGCCCGATGCAAATGCATCGGGATTCTAGAACGTGGCAATATTATTTGCATGAATAGCATTATTATTACCATTAATAGCATAATTATTAGCATTAACAGCATTATTATTAGCATTAATAGCACTATTAATAGTATTGTTATTAGTATTAATAGCATTATTACCATAAATAGCATTATTAATAGCGTTAATAGCATTATTATGAGGAGTAATAGCATTATTAGCATTAATAAAATTATTAATAGCATTAATAGAATTAAAAATAGCATTAATAGCATTATTAATAGGATTAATAGCATGATTATTAGAATTAATAGCATTAATATTAGCATGAATAGCATTAATAGCATTATTAATAACATTAATACCATTATTAATAGCATTAATAGCCTAAATAATAGAATTAATGATAAATAATCGCATAATAAATTAATGAATATAGCATATTATTAGCATTAATGAATTTGATATTAGCATAATAGCATGATATTTCTTTTAATAGCAATATTTTTATTAGCATTATTAGATTTATAATAGCATTAATAGCATAATTATTAGCATTAATAGCATTATTATAGCTTAATAGATTATTATATACAATTAATTAGCATTAATATTAGCATTAATTAGCATAATTATTAGCATAATACATTATTAAATTAGCATTAATAGCATTAATAATCATATTAATAGCATTAATATAGCATAACAATAGAATTATAGTATTAAACATGAATAACATTATTAATAGCATTAAAGCATTAATAGCAATTATTAATAATAGCATTAATAGCATAAATAATAGAATTAATTAGCAACTAATAGCATTAAATAGCGTTATATTAGATATAAGCATTAATAGCATTAATAATAGCATTAATAGCAATTTTATGCATAAATAGCATGATTATTACCATTAATAGCATAATTATTAGCATTAATATGATAATTATTAGCATTAATAGCATTAATAATAGCATTAATAGCAAATTATTTGCATTAATAGCATTATTATTACCATTAATAGCATAATTATTAGCATTAATAGCATAATTATTAGCATTAATCAGCATTAATAATAGCATTAATAGCAAATTATTTGCATTAATAGCATTATTATTACCATTAATAGCATAATTATTAGCATTAATAGCATAAATATTAGCATTAATAGCATTAATAATAGCATTAATAGCAATATTATTTGCATTAATAACATTATTATTGCATTAATAGCATAATTATTACATTAATAGCATAATTATATAGCATTAATAGCATAATTATTAGCATTAATAGCATTAATAATAGCATTATACAATATTATTTGCATTATTAGCATTATTATTACCATTAATAGCATAATTATGAGCATTAATAGCATAATTATTAGCATTAATAGCATTAATAATAGAATTAATAGCAATATTATTTGCATTAATAGCATTATTATTACCATTAATACCATAATTATTAGCATTAATAGCATAATTATTAGCATTAATAACATAAATATTAGCATAATTATTAGCATTAATAGCATTATTATTAGCATTAATAGCATAATTATTAGCATTAATAGCATTAATATTAGCAGTAATATCATTATTATTAGCATTTTTTTTATTATTCTTATTTTTTATGTTATTATGTATAATTTTTTTTTTTTTAATTATTATTTTTTAATTATTTTTTATTATTTTTTAAATATTATTTAATTATTTTTTTTATTATTAAATTTATTAGTTATTTTAAGTGAGCCTGAGGCTGAGACACAGTTCTTGTTCAGGTCCGCTGAAAGGGCTGATATTATTAGCATATATTAAATTTTTTTATTATTATTTTTATTGAATTATTTATTATTTTTTATGTATTTTTTTATTATTTTTTAATTATTTTTTAATTATTTTTTTGATTATTAAATTTATTATTTATTTAAAGTGAGCCTGAGGCTGAGACCCAGTTCTCGTTCAGGTCCGCTGAAAGGACTGATATTATTAGCATATATTTAATTTTTTTATTATTATTTTTATTGAATTATTTATTATTTTTTATTTATTTTTTTTATTATTTTTTAATTATTTTTTAATTATGTTTTTTATTATTAAATTTATTATTTATTTAAAGTGAGCCTGAGGCTGAGACCCAGTTCTCGTTCAGGTCCGCTGAAAGGACTGATATTATTAGCATATATTTAATTTTTTTATTATTATTTTTATTGAATTATTTATTATTTTTTATTTATTTTTTTTATTATTTTTTAATTATTTTTTAATTATTTTTTTTATGATTAAATTTATTATTTATTTAAAGTGAGCCTGAGGCTGAGACCCAGTTCTCGTTCAGGTCCGCTGAAAGGACTGATATTATTAGCATATATTTAATTTTTTTATTATTATTTTTATTGAATTATTTATTATTTTTTATTTATTTTTTTATTATTTACTTTTTAATTATTTTTTTTATTATTAAATTTATTATTTATTTAAAGTGAGCCTGAGGCTGAGAGCCAGTTCTCTTTCAGGTCCGCTGAAAGGGCTCATCTTATTAGCATGTATTTATTTTTTTTATTATTATTTTTAATGTAATTATTTATAATTTTTTATTTATTTTTTTATTATTTTTTAATTATTTTTAAATTTTTTTTTTTATTATTACATTTATTTGTTGAGGCGCTCTTCTGATTGGTCGGTGTCTACTGCCCTCAGCCAATCAGAAGAGCCCTTCATTTCCCATTGACATACATTAGCGGTGTGTCGGCGATTTTATGGCCGGCCACCAGGTTCTATTTGTCGGCCCTAAAATCGCGGACACACCGCTAATGCATGTCTATGGGCAGTCAGCCCGATTTCTGATTGGTCGCTCTCTGCTGACGCCGACCAATCAGAATTCGAGCTCACTGCCCATAGACATGCATTAGCGGTGTGTCCGCGATTTTAGGGCCGACAAATAGAACCAGGTGGGCGGCCATAAATTCGCCGACACACCGCTAATGTATTTCAATGGGAAATGAGGGGCTCTTCTGATTGGCTGAGGGCAGTAGGCAGCGACCAATCAGAAGAGCCCCTCACATCTCATTGAGGTAGAATGGTGGATTTGTCGTCCATTCTATCTTAATGATAAGTGAAGAGGACGTCGGAGCTGGAAGTTGGCGGAAAGAAGACAGAAGATCCCCGGGGCCGGACGAAGAGGCGGAGATGGCGGAAAGAAGAGAGAAGACCCCCGGGGCCGGAGGAAGAGGTTGCCTGGCCGGACGGAGGACTTGTGGATCGGACGGACGATCAGATGACTAAGAAGGCATGTAAGTAATCGACGGGGACGTTAGGTTAGGGGACGGCGGGGGCTTCGGGTGTAGGGCTTTAGGTGTTAGCGACAGCGGCGGGGAAAAGCGGTGGGGGAAAGCGGCGGGAGCTTAGGAGGCGGCGGGGCTTAAGGGGTAGGGGCTTAGGTACGACGGGGCGGCGGCGGACGGTAGGGGCTTAGGTGCGGCGGGGCTTAGGGGGTAGGGGCTTAGGTGCGGCGGGGCTTTTAGGTGCGGCGGGGCTTAGGGGGTAGGGGCTTAGGTGCGGCGGGGCTTAGGGGGTAGGGGGTTAGGTGCGGCGGGGCTTAGGGGGTAGGGGCTTAGGTGCCGCGGGACTTTTAGGTGCGGCGGGGCTTAGGGGGTAGGGGATTAGGTGCGTCTGGTCGGGGCTTAGGTGCGGCGGGGCTTAGGGCTTAGGTGTGGCGGTGCTTAGGGGGTAGGGGCTTAGGTGCGGCGGGTCGGGGCTTAGGATGTGGCGGGGCTTAGAGGGTAGGGACTTAGGGGCGGTGGAGTTAGGGGGTAGGAGCTTAGGTGCGGGGTGGCTGTGCGGACATTGCGGGGTGGGTGTGCGGACATGGGGTGGCTGTGCGGACATGGGGGGGCTGTGTGGACGACATGTGGGTGGCTGTGCGGACATGGGGGTGGCTGTGTGGACATGGGGGTGGCTGTGCGGAGATGGGGGGGGCTGTGCGGAGATGGGGGGGCTGTGCAGAGATGGGGGGCTGTGCGGAGATGGGGGGGGCTGTGCGGACATGGGGGGGCTGTGCGGACATGGGGGGGCTGTGCGTACATGGGGGGGGCTGTGCAGACATGGGGGGGGCTGTGCGGACATGGGGGTGGGCTGTGCGGACATGGGGGTGGGCGAATTGTGGGTAGCGGGGAGCGGAGGCGGCTGTGCCGCCTCCGCTCCATGGTCCCCGGGGAGAGAGTTGCGGCTCAGGCAGCGACTCGCAATGGCCTCGCGGCCATTGCTCGCGCTACCTGAGCGGTCAATCGCTAAGGTTGTGGCCGAGCCTCTGGTTCGATTTTCGGCCAGCGGCCATTGCTCGCACTCAGCCAGCGACTCGCAATGGCCTCGCGGCCATTGCTCGCGCAGCATTGGGCGCTTCGCGCCCAATGTTAAAGTAGCGCGCGGAGGGGCGCTTTTCCGATTCGCGATTATATAATAGATATATTAAACACTCTTAAGACCCAGTTACACACATAGATAATTGTGCAGACATTGTTCGCAGATCTCTGGTTGCAGTGAAATCATGGACACATTGTTCCATTTGTACAAGGCCACAAATGTAACAATGGTCCTTTAGCGTTGTCTGAATTTGACCATTTACAATTGATCTTCTTTTAAAAGGCACATAGTGCCCTCTGCTGGTAACTTGGATACGACACATGTGAAAACATCTATTTCACATCGTATTATATATAGTGAAGCAGTTTTAAAAAATTCACAGATTCTGCTTAATGTAATGTGTTCATGTCACGACAAATTCTCACATATTTTTGGTCTGAAGTAATAATGAAAAGAAAGCAGCCTCCCTATTAACTTGATGCTATGTATGTCTTGATGTTTCATTGTTTAACTCTTTTAACCCACAACCTGTTATCACTTTAATGACCAGGCCATTTTTTCCAATTCTGTTTGGTGTCACTTTGTGAGGTTATAGCTCTGGAAGGCTTCAATGGATCTCAGTGATTCTGAAAGTGTTTGTTTTGTGACAGTTTGGACTTCATGATAGTGATAAATTTAGAATCATATTTTTTGTGTTTGTTAAAAATTTAAATTTGACAAATACCAAACTTTGAATTTTTATACCGTTAAACCAGTGTTATACCACGCAAAACAATTTTTTACATTTTTATTTTAACAAATTTTAACAAAATTTTATTTTGTTAGGAAGTTAGAAAGATTGAAAGTTTATCAGTAATTTTTCATTTTTCCTACAAAATTTTCAAAACCGTTTTGTTAGGGAACTAACAAAACTTGAGGCGTACATGACAGAAAATACCCAGAAGTGACACCATTCTAAAAACTGCACCACTCAAAGTGCCCAAAACAACATTCAAGAGATTTATTGCTCAATTTCTCCTGAGTACGCCGATACCCCATATATGGTGGAAAACTACTGTTTGAGCACGCAGCAGGGCTCGGAAGGGCAGGAGCACTGTTTGACTTTTGGACGGGAATTTGGCTGGAATCTGCTGACACCATGTCATGTTTGGAGAGCCCCTGATTTGCCTAGACATTGGAAACCCCCCCACAAGTGTCCCTATTTTGGAAACTAGACCCCCCAAGGAATTTATCTAGATGCGTTGTGAGCACCTTTGACCCCCAGGGGCTTCACAGAACTTTATAACGATGAGCTGTGAAAATAAAAGTACCTTCTTTCCACAAAGGAAACAGGAGAAAATTGACCCCAAAGTTTGTTGTGCATCTTTTCCTGAGTACGCTGATACCTCATATGTGGACGAAAACCACTGCTTTGGCCTAGGCAGAGCTCAGAAGGGAAGGAGCACCATTTGATTTTTGGTGCACAGATTTTCTTAATATAGTTTGCGGACTCCATTTGCAGACCCCTAAGTGCCAGAGCACCAGGAACCCACTCAAGTGACCATATTTTGGAAATTACATCGATCTGGAGATCATATTTGAGTATAGTGACAGTTTTATCTCTGGAAAACACCCATGGAGTCAAACGCAGTGAATGTTGCTTTATTATAAATCGCAAATAAGCCTTTGTAGTGATCAGTATATTGTAGTGCCTGTACATTGTGTCCAGTTCATGTTTCTGGAGAAACACACTCCATAAATTAAGCAGGCTTCCTCCCTACAACATGTGGACGTTAACAGTGATTTAGACATTGTGGGGCTCAGAAGGGAATTCGGCATTTGGAGTTGGGAGTGCAGGATTTGCTGGTTTTCTTTTTTGCGGGGGACGGAGGGTTGTGGGGGAGGTGGGGTGAGGAGCCATAGGGCTTTTTCAGAGCTTTTTTGCTATCAGTAAGGAAGCCCCCTGTATTACTATTAACAGATAATAAACCTTGGTGTTCGAACTTGGTTTTTTTTGTGGGTTGTGTTGAATGCTATAGGTGTCAATTTGGGTGCAGAACATTTTGGATAAGTTCACTTTAATGCAGTGCTCTCCAGATCCATTCACTAATGAGGCTGCAGAGTTACTCTGGACTTTGCCTTCTGTTCAGCAGTCTCCTTCTTTTCAAAGGTGCACAAAACAGTGGTTGACAGTACTTTTGTGCATGGCTAAAAATAGACGTAAAAAGATGGACATTGCTGTGACTCGCCCCAGGACAGTGGGGTACCCGTTCCCGGGCGTTTAGTTCACGGGAGATGTCACTGGGGCCTGTTGCCCGGTCCCATGGCCCTGGGGATTGCTTAAAAAGGGGGAGTCAGTAGTCAATAAAAATAAAATAAAAGTGTTTTGCGATGCCACTTACGGTTCCGGTAATGTTACCGGCACTGTGGGACAATCCTCTGGGGAGATGGTGGTGCAGCAAGATGGTTACACTCCCCGTAGGTTGAGTGGGATCCCCGGGGCAGTTGTGATAGTTTATATACAGTCTTTACACAGGGAGACAGCTTACCACACAGCACAGTCACGTGTCCTTTTCACTGCAGCAAGTGTGCGGCTCATCAGGCGCAGGAAAATAAAGTATGTCACACAGTCTTTAACTCTGCATGGGTTTACTGGCAGTGCTTCAGACAGGTTACAGATGGTACAGTTTTTCAGGTCTTTCTGGCCTGGGTAGTCACCAGGGAACCAGGATGACTCACTTAAGACCCTCGATGTTGTGCCTGATGTTCCTTTCCAGTCTCTCATTGTGCTCTCTCCTATCTCCCTTCAAGCGCTCCTGCACGCAGAGCCTCAAGCCAGCTCCCACGGGCGCTCTGTGGAGGACTCTTCTCCAGGTCCCCCTGACCCTATTCGGTACCTTTTTCAGGTTGCTCTGGGTGTTCGGCTGAGACTTTCTCTAGAAGCTCGGGCCTCCAGTTTAATGGCTCCGGGATAAATGCCTGCACTGTGTTCAGAGCCGGTCGTCTGTTCCGGGACCAGATCCCTCCTGTTGGTAGTCGTACTGGGTCCGGATTCGGGCACACTGCACTACCTGGTGCCCCTAGGATCTTCCTCTGTCCCAACGGCGTCTCCGCCGTCCTGCACTCCTCACTCCCCAATAGAGCTCTCCACTCCGACTAACTCTTCTCACTGAACTCACTCTACTCCCACCCACACACTTTTCTACCCTATCACCCATCCCCACAGGACTGGGTCATCCCTACAGCGGGTCCAAGCATGGTTCCCTACTCTAGGGTGTGTGTGAATGAGTGTTGTGAGGGTTCCTTATGCGACATCCCAATTCCCTAGTCACAGGAATACTACACACTCTTGTCTAGGTGCAGTACCACTACATGGCGTGGGGCGCCACAGCTTCATCACAGGACAGATGGGAGTTCAAAGTAACTCCCTCTGCCTCATTACAGTGAATTCTCTGTAGGAAATTTTGTCTGAATCACGTTCTTTAGAGATTTACATGTAATTGCTGATGTAAACGCTAAGCGCAGAGCACAGGATAAACGTGAGCTGAGCTTTACTGTGATCTTTGGGAGGCAGAATATACAAATCAACAACAATTGAAGAACTGACTTTATTACTTTTTATGCTGTTCAACTTGCAGTATAAGTCATTAGATGGCTTTCGTCAGGTCAGTAGAATGTAAGCTTACAAGGGCAGGATCCTCTTACCTCTGTACTCATCTGTCATTGTTAACTTGTTTACTGTCTTTAAGCTATGCCTATATTTTGCATGTAACCCATTCTAGTGTAAAGCATTATGGAATTAATGGTGCTATATAAATAAAAAAATGTATAAAAATAATCACAGCAATACCATATTTATATAGGTGTTTTAAGTTTTGCTACTATTGCACTAAAAACGATTTTTTAAACAGTAAACGTTTTTTGTATCACTGAATTTTGAAGGCTATAGTTTTTATTTATTTTTCTGACGACAGTCATGTGAGGGCTTATTTTTTGTAGAATCAATTGGAGTTTTTATTGGTTATATTTTGGGAAACACATAATTTTTTTTATCTTCTTTTATTCTGCTTTTTGTGAGGCAGAATCAAGAAGAAAAAGCAATTCAGGATTTTATTTTTATGCCCCTCACCATGTCAGAAAAGTTATAAGACTGCTTTATTCGTGGGGTCAGTATAATTATACCACATTTATATATTTTTTATGTTTTGCTGCTTTTACACCATATATACTATTTTATAGAGAAAAAAGTTTTTGTACTGCTGTATACTGAGAGCTATAGCTTTTTTATTTTCTTTCTGATGGAGCTGTATGGTGGCTTGTTTTTTTATGGGACAAGATGATGTTTTCAGCTGTACCATTTTTATTTATATAGGGAAGAGATTGATGATCCAGCAAACGGAGAGATTTCTGACAACTAGAAGTTGAAAAAATTTCACTTTTATTTAGTACATTAAAAAATGCTATGATATGGATGATACATCTGTTCTTAACATCTGATCAAGAGTCCTTGTGTAACCATCATGACTTGTACACTGAAGATTAGAGAACAACACACAATTTGCTTAATGTTAATGTCATTGTGTTGTCCTATGTGAAAATATCCTAGCATGAGTAAATTAGCAGTACTTTATGATAATTTCATAAATTAAATATATTTTAAAGCATAAAATATATATTACATAATAATGTAAATGAGATAAATCAAAAAGAACACTGATCCAAATTAGGGAACATTTTTGCATACATGTAAGCTATTTGTTTTAATCTGGCACCTGGTGCTAATTTTCTAAATTATTATCTGACAGACACTATTTATCTGGCAGCCTAACTTTACAGTTTGCACTCACTTTGCAAAAATGTTGTGCCATTTCAAAGTGACTGAAACCCTCCAGCAGCAGGTTGTTCAGCTGAAGGCCAAAGTGGTATAGATTCTAGGTATAGGACATATAGATACGTCCAAGATCATAAAGGGGTTAAAGATTGCTGCACATGTATTAGAATCCAATGGATTACCATCATGGTGAAAAAATTGTTGGCACCCTTGAAATTGTTCCAGAAAAATGAAGTAATTCTCCCAGAAAATTATTGTAATTACACATATTTTTTATACACATATTTATTTCTCTTGAGTATACAAAAAAGAAAAAGGCAAATTCAACATGAATTCAAACAAAAATCACAAAATGGGGTGGATAAAACTGTTGGACCTTTCTATGAAATCTGAAGATTACCAAAGGATTTTGGTTCACAATGTAGTGCAGTGTCAGAAAGCCAAGCTTGCGTCCTAGATCATGGGTCTTCTAGTAGGACAGTGAACTCAAAAATACTTCAATGTGCACCCAGAAATGGATGGAAACAAAGTGCTAGCAGCTTCTGAAGTTGCCAGCAATAAGTCTGAATCAAAATTATATTGAACACCTGTGGAGAGATTTTAAAATTACTGTTGGGAGAAGGAAGCCAGCAAATATGAGAGATCTGGAGCCGTATAAAAAAGAAGAGTCATCCAAAATTCCAGTTGAAGGGTGTAAGAAGCTTGTTGATGGTTATAGGTAGCAATCGATTGCAGTTACTTATTTCAAAGCGTGTGCAACCAAATATTAAGTTGAGAGTGCCAACAATTTTGTCTGGACCATTTTTGGGGCTTTGTGTGAAAATTTGTCCAATTTCCCTTTTTCTCTGTCTATTTGTGATGTTCCAATATACAAAAGGAACTATGAAAATTAAGCCAGCTCACACAGATAGATGTCTTCAATGGGTCCTGCGTTCTGCCAGGAATCCGCACTGAGCAAAAGAGGTAACCTTCGTGCAGTGCCAACAAGGGATTATACCACTGGATTTATTGGCTTTTACAATATATAAAAGTGAAGTAGACATGTGTATAGCAAAACATGTGTAATTGCAATCATTTTCTGGAAAAAATAATTTATTTCAATTTCAAGGGTGCCAATTTTTTCGGCCATGATTGCATCTGGTTATAATATATTTGTAGGTGAATAAAAAAAGTTTATAAAGGACATGAAGGTGGCTGACGAGGTAATTAGTAATGGACTAAGGCCATTTTGTGCTAGTTCAGCATTTCTACCGGTCCAACAACATAAACAAAATTGTAAAAATATGAAGAAAAAACAGCAAAAAATTTTTAAAGTTCAAATCACTTCCCTTTTAAGAAGTAAAAAATACACATAAGGTATGTTGTATTAAAAGTTCAACCTACTAAACTATAAAATTAGTTACCCCAATCAGTAAAAGGTGTTAAGTGAAAAAATAAAAACACCAGAGTTGTCTTTTTATCAACTGCCGCATCAGTATTAAGAAATGCAAAAAGAGGCGATGAAAATATTGCATTCACCTCAGGTCAGGGTGCAAAAAAACAACCGTTCATACAGCTACTTTACCCAAAAATGTAAAATATTTCAGCTTTTATAAAATGGTGACACAAGCAAAATTTAGTTTTTCTTTATTTTACAAATTTCTGAATTTTTTTTACCACTTACGGAAAAATATATTGTATAATTGTACAGAGAATCATATTTTCAAGTCATTTTAAATATGGTACATTTTGAAGAGCAATCTGTTGTGATAATTATTTTTAAGAGATTAGTTGGCATTGATATGCAGTGAAACATTCAAAATCAGTTCACAAAACGTGGGAAGTTGCAAGATATCTAGTGATGGGCGAGTCCTAAATTACTCGGAATCGCTTGACTCTAGCAAGCTCGTTGCGAGTCTAGCGAGTCCAATGTTAATGAATGGGGAAGCGAGTAATAGCGAGTAATGTGCGATTTACAAATCACAGATGTGTCTCGCAAAGCGCTCGCATTGCTCGCTCGCCTTGAGGTCGGTCCTGTGTGCACTGTAAGGCTGCTCCTCCCTGCCTGCCTGGCTACAGTCCTCTACACAGTATTCCTCTGTCCTCCTGGTAGCTCTCAGAAGAGCTGTTTGGGTTAAATATAAGGAATCTTGAAGATTCCCTACACTGACTGACACTCCCTATGATCTGCTCCAGCATCTACCTCACCCTGCACTAGCTCAGATCTTCACAGGAATGTGGAGGAAATGGCGGTGGCAAGGCTTATGTCCATCTTCACAAGTTTTCTGACCTAACACGCTAGGCTGTCTCGGAAGCTTTGTCGGAACATAACAGATTCTGTATTCGCGAGTCCCGGATACAGTATACAGGACTCAGATTCGTAGACTCGCTCAGACTCGCTGCTGACAGCGGGTATCCGTGAAGCGGTGCGATTGTTTAAACGATTTGGGGAGATTCAAGCTACATAGCGATGTGATATAGCGAGTCTAGCGAGTGAGAAAAAGTAAACTCTGACAAAACTAGGATTGCCATTGACTTGCATTGGACTCGTTACTGTGCGAGTAATCGCTGGGAAACTCAGAGTCCTGCGAGTCCCTTACTACTCGCCGAGTAACGAGTCCTAGCGAGTAGACTCGCCCATCCCTAAAGATATCTCAAATAAAAAACAAATTTAGATTCTGATCTAAAACTCATCATAAATCCTACCAATCCTACTCTCCTCAAACTCTCCCAATACAAGATGATTCCTATGATGTTGTTTATTCTAGAGATCATTATTAGTAGTAAGTGCTGTTCTTGTCTATTAGAGCTTTTGGAGTTGCCTTCCCTAACTCATCCTTTAGGGAATGTGCACACCATCCGGAGGTGCTGCATGTTGTACATAGTGCTTTCAGACCTACAGGAACATGCAGGCGAACACAGGGAGAATGCAGCCACCCTGTGCCCACGTTCTGCGTTCAGTGCAGGGTGGCTTCTCCCTGCATTCACTGGCTGAAGATTGCTTCTGCCTCCACAGAATGAAATTAACATGCTGCGGTGATGTGGAAGCCCGGCAACCTGCAGCACAGCTGAAAACACGCTGCAGTGGGGGAGATGAATAGTGAATATGGGATTTCTAGAAATCTCATCCACTATGCTTGTACTGTACATCACAGGGTTTTGGACGCAGTGACAATACGTTGTGTCCAAAACACTGCTATTACGAATCGTAAGTATGCACCCTAACAGCTAAAACTGCTTCCACTCTTCTGGAAAGGCTTTTTACAAGTGCGTATGTGAAACTGTTTGTACGTTAGTGAGGTCAGACACTGATGTTGGTGCAAAAATATGTTATATTATAGTTCATCCTAAAGGTGTTTATTTGGGTTGAGGTTAAGTTTCTGTGACACCAGTGAAGTTCTTTCACACTAACTTGACATACCAACTATGTCTTAATTAATGCACTGGAGCACAGTCATGCTGGAACAAAAAAGGACCTTCCCCAAATTTTTTCCACATAGTTGGAATATTCAGTTATCCAGAATGTCTTGTTATGCTGCAGCATTAATATTTCCCTTCACTACAATTAAGGACTTAGACAAAGCCCTGAAAGCAACCTCATAGTAGTTTGCATCTTCCATCAAACTGTACATTTGGCACAATGCAGTCAGGTAATGTTCTCCTAACCAATAGAAGTAGAAGAGTGAAGCAATGACAAGCACCTGGTGGTCTAGTGGGGACAAATCAATAGGAGGTGGTGGGATTAGCCTCTCACCTGAACAGGTTGCGCACCTCTGCACAACCTCTGTAGCTGATAAGGGGGGTGGGGTGGTGATAATGGATAGGACATAGTACCTGATAGAGGGGAAATGAATTTTGGATGATCAGGAGTACTACCAAAAATTAGATTCGATATAGGGTCCCTTTCTTTTATTTTCTCCCCAAATTGCACAAAAATGCTGACAACCCCCCCCCTGTTGCCTATTATTTCGGGCATAAACTCGATAACCTCTAACCTATCACACTATGTAGATCTATTTCTTCAAAAGTTCGTATTGAATCCAGAGTCTTACTTGAAAGATTCATCCAAATTGATCAAATTAGTGAGAGACTTTCCCCCAGAAAGATTGTTTATTACTAGCCCTAGATGTGGCATCACTTTATAGCAGCATCACTCATGAATTAGGCATGAAAGCAGGTGATCATTTTCTCGGCACTGACACATCTATACCGGAGGAAGTAAGGAATTTCATTCTAAAAGCCATTGGTTTTATTTTAAATAATAAAGTTTTTACCTTTATGGTACAAAATATCAATAGGTGAGGGGCTGCGCATTGGGATGAGAGTCAACCCAAGTTATACTAACTTGTACATGAACTACTTTGAGTCCATCTTGATCATGCAGTCCCCCCTGGCCATCGGTCGCATTCATTTTTATCATCGTTTTATAGATCATCTAAGTTTGATATGGAATGGTCCTGAAATTACGATCCTCAACTTTGTAGAGGAATTAAATAGAAATCCATGGTGTTCACAGCTTCCATGTCCAACACCTCCATCCAATTTCTCGACTTCTTAATAAAATTGGACAATCTGGTGCGGAAGGAGGTGTCCATGTCAACACACTTTAAACCTGTTGATGTAAATAGCTATCTCAGGTTTGATAGTGGGCAACTCCCCAGATGGATTACAAATTTTGCCAATATTGGAGGATGCGTAAAAATTGTACACACGACCAGAATTTTGTGAAAGAATCGGGAATTCTTAGACAGAGGTTCCTACAGAAAGGATATCCTAAGAGGTTATTAATAAATGCCTTTAAGAGAAATCAACCTCTTTCACAGGAGTCTTGCATTGCAAAAATCAATTCCCCTAAAATCATATATGAAATGAAATCTAGGGAATGGAGTATGGTAACCACTTACAACCAATCCGGTGCTAGTATTCAAAGGTTATTAAATAGGTATTGGTTCATTTTAAAGGCTGACCCAATTCTTTCAAACCATTTGCCCAATAAGCCGATATTATATATAGAAGAAACCACAACTTACAGAGTATGGTATCACCATGTAATATTTCTTTGGAAACAGTATTAAGGAGAAACACAAACAGGGTCGGACTGAGGTGTCTGGCGCCCACCAGGGAAATTTATTCCAGGGGCCCAATTCAGCTATATACAAATACCTGTTAGTGTCGAGCCCATGCTTTGGGGTACTCGGGTATCAGGCTACAAGGGTTAACGCTCCTGCTGTCACGGGGAATCTATCTTTCAAAAAAGGGGAATTATTTACAGGGGATTATATACAGTTTATCATGATGCCACCTGTAGTCTCTAGTGAGATGCCACCAGCGCCGCCACAGTCCGCCGAAGGTAGATGTGGCAAGTCGGCGAAGTCCTCCTCAGGTAGGACTGGACCTCCAGGGCAGCGTTCCTGTAAGGGAACAAGGTAATTCACAAGGAAATGCAGCAGAGTCAAGTTCACTTCTCTCCGGGTACTTTGCTGGAAACTTGTAGCAGCATCAGTTACAGTTTACAGTTCAGCATTCAGATGTTACAAGAACAGGTAGCTAACGGGTGGCTGCAAGTGGATCCCAGGTGGTATGATGGAACCCTTGGTGTGTGCCTTCTTTCTCTAGCTTTGTCTGTCCTTTCCTGCTTTCCAGTGTAGTATGAAGTCTGGTGACTTGAAATCAGCCTGACCTCCACTCTTTCTCTCACCCTTGACGCCGTCGGGTAACCCTCTGCTGGCTAGCCACCTGCTCCTTCAGCGGTGCCTGGTTCCTCTTTAGGTCTGCTCAGGTGCCCGGAAGAATTGTAGACTCCACGGGACTCCGGATTCTTTGTGGTCCTATAGTATCCCACAGGTGCGGGCTCCGGTGCCCGGCAAGCTGTCTGGGAGACCCTGCCGACGGCCCTTTTCCAAACTGGCTGTTCCTCTCCTGGAAGCTCTCCTTCTTACTTTCTCTCCCTGGTCCCTAAGCCGAGTGATCTAGCATCAGAACCTCAAAGGCCCAAGAACTTAGAGGCAAGGACCTAAGGGCACAAGACTCAAGGGCCAAAGACCTCGGTCAAAGACCTCCTTGCTCCCCCTAGAAGTGTTTTTATTCTTTCCCAGGTAACCTCCCACCGAGTAAACTAGTGTGGGAGTGCTGGTTATGGGTTCCACCCACCATCCTAGAGTCCACTTGCAGCTGGAGTATCTGCACCTCTTTTATGGATGCAGTACCCCTCTGTGATGCCTGCTTGGCGGGGCGCCACATTAGCTGTTATACCCATTATATTGGCGGCTCCTTCACTTCTGCTGTGCGCTCACTATAAGTGCAAAGCATAATTACTGTAGTTTGCATTAAAGGGATTCTTTAGTGAAAACAAGTTAGCAGCGATCCACAGGTTTGGTAGGTGATAACTTATTTATTGGTGGAAAATGACTAGTGGAAACTGAACTGTCAGAAGAATGTGGCACTTTCTCCCCCTTATAAAATGCAGCAGCCTGTAATGATGTGACCGCGGCTCCAATCATCATCATTGGGGTGTCCAGAAAAAGCCAAAGCCAGCGCTCACAGTCACTGAAGGAATGAGCAGATCAGTAGTTGAATTGTACATCAGCTCCAGTCTAATGGGGAGAAAACAAACGTATGACTAAGACTAGGGTCACACCTGTGTCTGCCCTGGGCCTCCTGGATCTGTTTAAAACTTAGAATCTGGCAGGCTTAGCGCATAGCGTTACCAGCAGGTAATGATATGCGCCGCCTGCCTTTGTAATGCTATGGCAACCAGATGCTTACCGCAGCCGCCGGCTCCACAGACAATCCCCGGATATGCGCTTTTGCAGACTGCAGCGTCTTCCTGTGCGCTCTGCAAAAGCGCATATCTGGGAGATCTCTGTGGAGCTGGCGGCTGTGGTAAACAT
Organism: Allobates femoralis; assembly: GCA_033576535.1. Taxonomy (NCBI): domain Eukaryota; kingdom Metazoa; phylum Chordata; class Amphibia; order Anura; family Aromobatidae; genus Allobates; species Allobates femoralis. The sequence continues at coordinate 559,285,073 of JARQOC010000002.1, read as the reverse complement.
CCGGTTGCCATAGAGATCCATAGCCTGGTGGCACAGGACAGCAGTATGTAACTAATCGACGTCACCTGGTCACGTGGGAGGCTGCAATGTTTTTCTGTGCGCTCAGCTAAAGTGCACTTCCTGGGGCTTTGTGTATGGCCGGCTTCTAAGGTAAACAGTAGGTTACTATGGGCTCTGTTGCCTAGCAGGGCTTGCTGTTAATCGCTATGCACTGTGGCTCAAATTTCTACGTTTTTAGCAGTAACATCAAACATGGGTCACCCTCCAAGTGTGACCCTAGGTTAACACTGGTTTCACACTAGCATTTGCATCTGCATGCGTCTGGCATGCAGACGCAAATGCTGTGCGAATGCAGCCATTCTGATGTGAACGCAGCAGTGATTATCCGCATGTGTTCACATAGTATGTCTTTCTAAATGTGTCCGGCCACCCAATCAGCAGTCTTGGCAGCTGGGAGGTGGAGATCAGCGGCGGCCGGGAGGAGAAGATCATCGGCAGTGGCCGGGAGGAGGAGATCAGCGGCGGCTCGGAGGTGGAGATCAGCAGCGGCAACAAAGAAGAGATCTCCTCCCGGCCGCCGCCGCTGATCTTCTCGTCCCAGCCGCCGCTGATCTCCTCCTCCCGGTCACCGATGATCTTCTCCTCCCGACCACCGTCGCTGATCTCCTCCTTCCGGCTACAGCCGCTGACCTCCTCCTCCCGGCCACCGGCGATGATCTTCTCCTCCCGGCCACAGCCGCTGATCTCCTCCTCCCGGCCACTGCCGCTAATCTTCTCCTCCCGTCCACCACCGCTGATCTCCTCCTCCCGGCTGCTGCTGCTGGGATGAAGAAGACAGAAGAAAGAAGAAGAATCCGCTGGTTTGGCTACACTGTCATGCGGATGGTAGTGCGGCTCCATTCACCTCCATGCATTATTTGTGCGCTTCAGGGCGCTTGCATAATAAGCAAGCATCCTAGACGCACAAAATATGCAACATGTTGCGTTCGAAGGGCGCCGAAAATATGCATATGCTGCTTCCAGAACGCAAGTGTGAAACTGGCCTAAGACTTGATGCAGAATTTTCTGCATTCGCTTTTATTGGCTGCTACGTACCAAGTGTTGCACTTTTGGTATGTATAGCTGTTTGTTTGCAGAAAATTCTGCATCCATCATTGAGCGCCCCGCCCTGTAGTACACCGCTTACTTTGTGTACTGTTTGGTACTTTCGGGTTTCGGTCGTGTCATACATTACCCCCTACCCACATGATGTGCGACATGGCCAAAACCCGTAAGTGCTGGGCAGTACACAAGGCATGATGTATAAATTAATTCAGATGTTGCAAATTTTTATAGATCAACGATCTGTAAAAATCCACAGCTATTACGCTGCACAAAAAAGCGCAGACGTCGGCACAAGCAAAACCACATTGACTCTGCTCGCTGTATATATAATATGTGCATTTGCTGTGCACGTTTACTAATATGCTGTGAAAATGTGCAGCAAATGCACTAGTGTGGGCACAGGGTCTAAGGAGGCAATGAAGTGGTTAACAGGTACTGTGGTAATAAAAGCTGTTCAGTGAGAGCGAGCAACCCCTCACCACGGTACAGGCCCTTCAACCATCCCCCCATAACATCTCTTTATATCAATTCACAAGACAATGTTACTCACAGACAGAAGTGTGGGGGTCTGTGTCCCTGCACAGAGAGCTGTCTGCTCGTCATGTCTCCACTGCTCTTGCTGGGCTGGCTGCAGCCATCATGATTCTCAGCGTCATCACTGAGGCTTCCGAGGGGCGGGAACAACAAGGAGACGTCACATGGAGGGGGAGGTGAGTTACACACAGATACACACAGGGCCTGGAGGGGATCCCTGACTGTGTAGCAGCAGCACAGGGACCATACAAGCGCCGGGAGCTCAGTTCCCCTCACCAGAGGAGGAACAGAAGCTCCAGCCTGGGGGGACATCTGTTACCCTGTCCCCTGGCTCAGAACGCCACTCTTATCACAGTAGTAGCGCTAGCTTAGGGGAATGGGATCCGCTCGGCCTGCTCTGTTCAGCAGGTGGTAGTGAGGGGCACGGTGAGGTGGGCGGGGCCATCAGGACCTGTGGCCTCCCGGGGGTGTAACCAGTTCCCCGGCAGGCCAATCCGACGCAGAACACAAACATAATGTTTTGGGCTGTTACACCTGCAACTCCCCAAGATATTTATGCTCTGCAATAATTGTAGGTGGAGCCACCTCTTTTCGATTGCAAACAACTGGAGAGAGCTTTGCCATTAATTGTAGGGTGGACTGCCAGTCTACTTATGTCATATATCTCCTACAATGCACATGCGGCCTACAGTACGTGGGTCACACTATTCAGATGATGCACACTAGACTAAACAAGCATCTTCAGAATATACACAATGGGTTCCAACAGCACAGCATGTCCAAACATTTTTACACATTTCACCAAAAAGATCCAAAATCCTAATAGTGACTTGATAAAGAAAGAAAGTTTTTGGATCTTTAAATTGGGTACATTAAATCCTGAGGGTTTGAATCTGACCATTGAGAATGTGGCCAAGTAGTACCGTATATACTCGCGTATAAGCCGAGTTTTTCAGTCCAAAAATTGGGCTGAAAAGTCCCCCCCTCGGCTTATACGCGAGTCACTGTATACTGTATACAATGTATACAGTATACAGTGCCCCCATCTATATACAGCCCCCCGCCGCAATCCTGTAAAGGAATAGGTTAGTATACTTATCCATCCGCTGCAGCTGCCATCGCGATTCAGCATCTTCCGACTTCCAGCGTCTCGCGTCTTCTTCCGATGGTCGCAGGCAATGACGTCATTGCCTGTGCGACCGAGGAGGAAACCGGAAGAAGACGCGAGACGCTGGAAGTCGGAAGATGCTGAATCGCGATGGCGGCGGGACAGCTGCAGCGGATGGATAAGTATACTAATCTATTCCTTTACAGGATTGCGGCGGGGGGCCTGTATATAGATGGGGGGGCCTGTATATACCTCTGGGGCATATATATGTGGGGCTGCTGTATACTACCACTGGGGCTATATTTACCTGTGGGGCTGTATGTATACTACCACTGGGGCTATATTTACCTGTGGGGCTGCTGTATACTACCACTGGGGCTATATTTACCTGTGGGGCTGTATGTATACTACCACTGGGGCTATATTTACCTGTGGGGCTGCTGTATACTACCACTGGGGCTGTATTTACCTGTGGGGCTGCTGTATACTACCATTGGGGCTATATTTACCTGTGGGGCTGCTGTATACTACCACTGGGGCTATATTTACCGGTGGGGCTGCTGTATACTACCACTGGGGCTGTATATACCTCTGGGGCTGCTGTATACTACCACTGGGGCTGCTGTATATACCTCTGGGGCTGCTGTATACCACACTGTTGAGGGCTGTATACCTGTGCTGGGGTCCACCCTCGGCTTATACACGAGTCAATAGGTTTTTCCAGATTTTTGGGGCAAAAGTAGGGGGGTCGGCTTATACACGGGTCGGCTTATACACGAGTATATACAGTAATTATACAGCATATTAGCATTGCATAGTTTTATTTAGTTTTTTATATAAATTTCACATGGCATAGAATTTTCCTGTTTTGTACCATTTTTATATTGCTTGTGGAAAAAAATGTGTTTGTGATATTATCATATTAGAATTTGAATTTGTGGTAATTTCACCTTGTAATATGATCTTTATACCAAATTATGTATTTTTAGAATACACATTTTTTTGAACATTTTTTATATATATTATATATACATATATTTATTATACATTTTTATATTTCATGCTGTTTTTTATATACTTTGCAGTTTTCGGTTTTAATTATTGTGTTTCTGAAAGCTGACAGCTAGTACACAAAAAGGTTAAATGACATCATTGATTGCTTCCATCTTATTGGTCACTACCCTATTTAATGAGTCACTTTCATTTTCTGTAAATCCACCTGAGGAAGGTAGCGGTCCGTTGCCGAAATGCGTAGTGGTCTAATAAAAGGTTTGTTCACCCAGTGTGTTCTATGTGCCTTAGGCTAGGGTCAGATTACCGTTTTTAGACGTGCCCCGTGGGGTCGCGCTAAAAACATAGGTTTTGGCAGCAATAACGCGGTGCTAACGCCATGTTAGCACTGTGATAACGCTGCCAATATTATTCTATGGGGAGGCAGGCCTTACAGCGGCTCCAACGCCGGCATCTGAAGAAAATCTCCCATTATTTCTGAACGCGAGTAAAGACGCTTCCGAAAGCGGTGTCGGAGCCGCGTTAATGGCGGGATGTCCATAGGTGAGTGTTTGCAGCGGTAACGCGGTGATAACATGGCGTTAGCCCAGCATTATTGTTGACAAAGTCTAAGTTATTAGGGCAACCCCACGGGGCACGTCTAAAAACAGTACTCTGACCCTAGCCTTAGCGTTCCTAATTTGACCCCATTTCAATTTTCCAAAAAGGTAATGATCTCCTGGTATTCACTAATCCCAGTCTTGTCCATCAGACTGCCATAACACTGCACATAACACGCTTCTGAAATCCAGTGTTGGCGAACCACTGTGTTCTGAAGCTCGGCATTGTGATTGATGATGTGAGGTTTATGCAGCTACTCTTATCATGGAAATTCACGCCATGAAACTCTGGCAACTTTTTTGTCTCCGCATGTGCCGACTGTGCTCTGTAACTTCACACCATCTGCCTCTTTATATGGTCCCTAAAGTGCTTTCACTGCTCAATAATACCACTCACACTTTATTGTAGAATATTGAATCAATGAATGAGAATATCATCAAAAAGTAAATTTATTTCAGTAATTCAGTACATAAAGTATATATATATACAGTACAGACCAAAAGTTTGGACACACCTCACTCAAAGAGTTTTCTGTATTTTCATGACTATAAAAATTGTAGATTCATACTGAAGACATCAAAACTATGAATTAACACATGTGGAATTATATACTTAACAAAAAAGTGTGAAACAACTGAAAATATGTCTTATATTCTAGGTTCTTTAAAGTAGCCATCTTTTGCTGTGATTATTGCTTTGCACACTCTTGGCATTCTCTTGATGAACTTCAAGAGGTAGTCACCGGAAATGGTTTTCACTTCACAGGTGTGCCCTGTCAGGTTTAATAAGTGGGATTTCTTGCCTTATAAATGAGGTTGGGACCATCAGTTGTGTTGTGCAGACGTCTGGTGGAGACACAATTGATAGTCCTACTGAATAGACTGTTAGAATTTGTATTATGGCAAGAAGAAAGCATCTACGTAAAGAAAAACGAGTGGCCATCATTACTTTAAGAAATGAAGGTCAGTCAGTCCGAAAAATTGGGAAAACTTTAAAAGTGTCCCCAAGTGCAGTTGCAAAAACCATCAAGTGCTGCAAAGAAACTGGCTCACATGAGGACCGTCCCAGGAAAGGAAGACCAAGAGTCACCTTTGCTGCGGAGGATAAGTTCATCCGAGTCACCAGCCTCAGAAATCGCAGGTTAACAGCAGCTCAGATTAGAGATCAGGTCAATGCCACACAGAGTTCTAGCAGCAGACACATCTCTACAACAACTGTTAAGAGGAGACTTTGTGCATCAGGCCTTCATGGTAAAATAGCTGCTAGGAAACCACTGCTAAGGACAGTCAACAAGCAGAAAAGACTTGTTTGGGCTAAAGAACACAAGTAATGGACATTAGACCAGTGGAAATCTGTGCTTTGGTCTGATGAGTCAAAATTTGAGATTTTTGGTTCCAACCACCGTGTGTTTGTGCGACGCAGAAAAGGTGAACGGATGGACTCTACATGCCTGGTTCCCACCGTGAAGCATGAAGGAGGAGGTGTGATGGTGTGGGGGTGCTTTGCTGCATTGAAGCTCATCAAGATAATGCCAAGAGTGTGCAAAGCAGTAATCAAAGCAAAAGGTGGCTACTTTGAAGAACCTAGAATATAAGACATTTTCAGTTGTTTCACACTTTTTTGTTAAGTATATAATTCCACATGTGTTAGTTCATAGTTTTGATGCCTTCAGTGTGAATCTAAACTTTTCATAGTCATGAAAATACAGAAAATCTTTGAATGAGAAGGTGCGTGTGACCAAACTTTTGGTCTGTACTGTATGTATATATATATACATATATATATATATATATATATATAAAAAATATAGAGTAGTTACAAAGAGTGATCTATTTCAAGTGTTTATTTCTGTAAATGTTGATGATTATGGCTTACAGCTGGTGATGAGCGAGCACCGAAATATTTGTAATCGCTGTACTTGTAACAAGTACTTTGTGTTAATTGCGTATTCGTTCCGAATAGCTAGTACAATGTAAGTCTATGGGAAACGTGAGTCATTTTCTGCTGGACTGGACATTGAGGTCTGGGAGTGCTGTAAAAAGGCAGAGATGGCTGAGAATATGCTCAAACTGCATGGGAACAGTATACAGACATAATGTACACTGTCTGCTTACTGTTCTGCCATACAGCTGTCTGCTCTGAGTGACAGGACCTAGTGAAGATAGATGGAAAAACAGGTAAATCGAGCTTACCAGACTCCTGTTGCTCCCGAGTCAGCTCAGTCTCCCGAGCTCCCGCAGAATCACTTCCAGGTCAGCTCAGTCTCCTGCTAAATCACTTCCGGGGCCGCTCATTAAGCTACTTGTATATTCACTGCACTGACCAGCAAACATCCAATCACAGACGTTAACACTGTGAGCACCTCTGTGATTGGTTGTTGCAGTCAGAGTGCATCTCTACAATCTGGACAGTGATTGTGCTTGGTTGCCATACACATTAGGGTATGGCAACCAACCTGCTGTCATAGGGTGTTAAATAAATAAATAATAATGAAAAGAAATCCGTGGAGTTTCGCAATATTTTTTAGTTTAGCCCAGTGAAAGCGGACTGCTGTGAGCTGCCACCCTCAGCTGTGTAATTTTAGATTGGCTGGCAAAAAAAATGTGTAGACTCTGCCTTATTTTTAATTGTCAGTCAAGGTGAAACTAGGCAGCTGAAGGCTGGCTGGTATTCTCAGTGGGGTGAAGGCCCATTGTTTAAGGGCCCCCCAAACTAAAAAATAGCAGCCCGCAGCCGCCCATGAAAATGGTGCATTCATCATAGCGCCATTTCCAGGCGCTTTTCCAGGCTCTTCCAGCAGCTTTACTAATGCCAATCAGAGGCCAGCAGCTGACGTCACACACTCACATCAGCTGCTGGCCTCTGATTTGCTGGTGCTTGGCATTGGTATAACTATACTGAAAGCTTGTATCTACACGCTGTTAGCAATATGTTTCAATCGGTTGTGTGTCCAAGCACCCACATTCAACTGAAAAACAGCACTTACATCTATGGCACCCTGGACTGGGCCGCATTTGTCATGGGGTCTACGGTGTCTGTGGGTGACATGAAGCAGCCTCAGGGGCCGCATGCAGCCCACGGGCTGTGTGTTTGAGACCCCTGTAGTAGATCCAGTTGCTGGAACAGATTTCAGCTGATGATTGGGGTGCCATGTGTTGAAACCTAAATGATCCACTGATGTCTTGCTAATGACTATGTCCGCTGACAGGTCATCAAACTGTATAGTACCAGATAACCCTTAAACCTGATTGATAATTGTACAGATGACATGAATCTAGTTTTTTGCACTTTTGGGTACACATAGTCTGACACATTAGTTTTTGTAAACTTTTTTTAATGTATTTATCAGAAACATTGTTTCATAAGGAATTTTACATGAAGATGTTCCTACCAGTGTCTTCTGTTTAGCTGAAGCAAAAGAAGCCTTTGTGTGAATTCTTAAAAGAGGGTGGAGAAGACTAACTGGTTTTACTGCAAAGCAATATGGGTGTTATCAGTACACTGAATATATCATTTTTTTTTAAATGATAAGTCAAAGAAACACTCCTGTACAGTATGTATTAATAGATATTTGTGACTGGTTACAGGTATTTTCCAATTTGTAGGGATGTTTATATCCTCTTTATGGCAAATTACTGTTGATCCATTGCATAGAGTTTGCATAAATTTCTCATACTTCAATTTTATAGCATTTTACATTTTGATGAGTGAACAATTTATTGATGTGTTACCAGCAGGGCTGCAACTAGGAATTTCGGGGCCCCTTACTGGTAAAATTTTGGGGCCCCCCTGAGACTCCACCTATTCTCTGCCCCACCCCACCAAGCCCTGCCCACACCCCTCGAACCTTCCATAGCTTTCTTAATCGTTACTTGTTTCGGGACAGTTACTTTAATAGAATTTGGTGCAGACGGTTCCCGCTGTTCTGGTACCTCTCATGTCATCCTTTCAATAACATAGTGCTTGGCTCCAAACTCATACAGTCTCTCCACGGCACCAGCCTTATTCCACCCACAGGGAATCCGTTCCGAGGAACTGTTATGGCAGCCGTTAGACAAATGTTCCTTTGTGGCCAGCACCTTGACGACTCATTCACCCGAGTCTATGCTCAAGTTCACCACAATGGTACTGAAGAAAACAGTCACTTCCCGCTGACCTACACCAAGCAGGGGTTGAGTACTGACTGATGCAGGGCACAGTCCCAATTCCTCGTGTCCTGGATCGAGGTCCCAATTCTTGTAATCATGATCCCGGGGTGATCCAGAGATTGCGGTCAAGTAAAATCCTGGTCTCCTCATTACTATGCCCTGCAGGAGCAGAACTTTTCACTTGGGGCTCTTGCTTGTGTGTTATGTCGAGGTAAAGGAAACTGTCAGTATGGAGACAAATGTCACTCACATCGACCTGTGTGACATCGAAGGATTCTGAGAAGCTGTCACTCATCATTTACTAACATATACCCTTCATATTTATAAAGGACCCCACCCCAACCTGAGACGTGTCATTCACTATTAATTAGCTACTCGACTCATCGAACCACAAGCCAAACCCCCAGGTGCCAGACCATACCTCCAGCACAAATACAGACCCCAAACCAAACCGCTTAACTAAACAGACCCCAGTCCAAACCTCTCAACCAAACACAGACCCCAAACCTCTTCAGTATTACAGACCCCTGACCAAACCCACTATACAAACATTGACCGCAGGCCTCTACAGTAATATAGACCCCAGACCAAGCACACTATACAAACACAGACCCCAGGCCTCTACCCTTTACAATAATAAAGAATTGCACAGAGCAAATCTGAAGCAAACACACAGTTGATGAAACCTTGAAATGTTTCTTTGCTGTAACAGTCTTGTGCAGAACCGGGATCACTCATGGTGACTGCTGTGCTGGAGGTGAAGTGTGCAGGCTCCGGTCACCGGGAATGTGGCGATGACAGCCTGAGCTCCATGCAGACTACATGATGTAGTTCTCTTACCTGGACCTGGACGACTCTGCTGGCCACTGCCATCTTACTCCCAATGGCAACACACACCTAGCGGCGCTTCCAGAACCGGAGGAAGAGGAGGTGTCACGTGACTGATTGACACCGGACTGAACGGAGTATACACTCCCACTGCTCTGCTGCTGTGCTGGTCGCCCGGCGCCACTGGCAAAGAAGCACACACAGCGTGACAGCCTTAGTCAGCGTACTGGCCGGGGGGCTGGCCCCCTTGCTCCAAACTGCCATGCCCCCTGCCAGCACGCTGCAGTGGGGTGATCCCACACCGGGAGGCACTGCTGTCCTCCATTGTCATCCCTGCCCTGTTACACTTTAGGGGGAATCTGGCGGGGTGGGGAGTTAGAATAAGAGAGAATGCTGGAGCATAGACTTCCATTACACATAGCAGTCAGCGCCCATCTTATCTGTGCAGCCCGGGGCAGGCGTGCCGCCACTACAGGGCGCTGTAGTAACTGCAATCTACAGGGGCCTCACTTACCTGGGGCCTGGTGGGAGGCTCTAAGTCTCCCCCTGCTGGAGGATAAATGATAAGCAGCATCTTCACAGCGGCTGTGGGAGCAGGATCAGTGGTGCAGGTTAATTGTGGCACAAGCATGTTACATAATGACATACGTGTGCGGGAACGCCACCAATATTATGCTCTGCTGCACATACACCTGCCATACGATACACTAGGAGTATATGATAAATGGATGAAATATAAAGGATCACACACATTCTGCTCCTGGATAATGTAGGAGGATCAGGTCTGTATAGAGAGGTGGAATAATTGCGCTATATAAGGGAGTAAGAGAAATAAACTACAACTCTCAGCATGCACTCACAGCAGGTTTGCTGGGAGCAAACTGAAAAGCATTCTGGGACTTATAGTTCCATAGCAGCTATATTCTGCCAGCAGGGTGCAGAGAACCGTTATGTAACATCATGAGAAACTGGCACATGTGGGCACACACCTGCCCTACACTGTGCCCGCACCATACACACACATATATAGGCCATATACTAATGCCTCACCTGCGGCGCCTTCCACTCTAGGGTCCCAGGATGCCGCACCGCCAGAGCCACATTCCACTCTGCTCTCCTTCTCTGGCTCTTTGCCTGGTCAAACCGGTTTCTGAACACAACAACATATCAATCACACCAAGCCACGCCCACATGAGCGGAGCTACTGGTGTCCTCTCGTGCAGTAGGCGGGAGAGCATGTCAGTCATAACTAAGCCACGCCTACTCTGAGGCGCTGCTGGCAAAGAAGCACACACAGCGTGACAGCCTCAGTCAGCGTGCTGGCCGGCGGCAGGCCTCCTTGCTCCAAACGGCCATGCCCCCTGCCAGCATGCCCGGGCCCCCTGCCCCTGTTTTAATGGTCATGCCCCCTTCAATGATTGGCGGGCCCCTCACTGCAGTAAGACCTGTAAGGCCATAACGGCAGCTCTGGTTACCAGGTCCTATGAGTTATTTGGACAGCTCAATTCTGAAGACACAGAGCCATGTCCTGTACCTTTCATTACTTTTCTAGTGACAGTCAATCACTGTAAAAGTTTTTGTTCTTTTTTTTCCTTTTGATGCCTTCTGCAAATCTTTGTGTGACGATTGTGCGCTGTAACTGGCTCAGATGCTGGTAAGGCAGCACCCCGAGAAACCCCGAGACCCTTTACCACTATAAAACCAACAAGAACAAGACAGAATAATATAACTAGCTAGAAAGGGTAACCAAGAATATTACTGGCAACCTGTGAGATAGGTCCATGGGCAAATAAATAGAATGGTACCCCCCCATAGGCAGACGCTTAGGAACCAATGACTCCATCTGGACAGCCCACGTACCAACACTAACAGGCTGTGAAGTACAACAGCTCCTATACACTCTAACCCTAGTAGACAAGCGGAGCCTGCACTCTCCAAAATCCACTGCAGGATCTCCCTCAACACCAGTATCACCTGCAGTGTGAACACGGCAATGCCTAGTGACAGGGCAGAAGTCGCAGAAGGAAGTTCCAGCAGAGATGTATCACTAGCACAACCCATAGATGGGATTTGGCAGCACCTAGTGGCCGGGGCTGAAACAAATGGGGCAAGTCCTAATGAGGACACATCACTAGCACCACTCATAGATGGAATATGGTGGTCCCTAGTGGCCGAGGCAGGAATTACAGGAGCAAATCCAGATGGGGACGTGACACTTTGTATCTGAGAAGAAAAGGGAAAAGGCTAACTTCCTGCACTGTGAATGTCAAAACCAGGATTTATCCAGTTATTAGGAAAATATTTTTTGGTCTACACATTTTGTAGCTATGCTGCTACTTCCTCAGGAAGTAGCAGGATAGCTACCAAATGTGTAGACCAATAAAGTCTTATTCTAATAACTTGATGAGTCCTGATTTTGACATCGGCAAGGCAGGAAGTTACCCTTTCACCTATTCTTCTCAGATACACAGCTTGTATATGGGTCTGCTGCAGCCATTACATGCTCCCATAAGGTGAGCCCAAACGTATCTATCATTATTCTTCCTGTATTTGGGTAAAACTCTATTTGGCTTTCTTCCTTTTTTCTATATTCTGCAAATCTAAATACCGTAGATTTAATTAGCTGGCTTTTCTACTAGTTAATTACAGTGGATACGGAAAGTATTCAGACACCTTTACATTTTTCATTTTTTGTTTCATTGCAACTATTTGATAAATTCAGACAAGTTCTTCTTTTCTCATTAATGTACTATACACTCTGCACCCCATCTTGACTGAAAAAAAACAGATTCAATAATTGATTCTAAAAATCCAAAGTCAGACAACTCTTGCTCCTTTTGGAAACAATCAGTTGTCACTAGCGTTTATTATTTTCTAAACTGATTTATAGGTTGTCATTAACCTATTTTACCTCATTTTGTATTATTATTATTATTATTGAGCTATTATCTTCAAAGATACTGTAAATATTAGGCTGGAAACACACTGTACGAGTGACATGCGAGTCACTCACACAAGTCTCTGATCATTCACCTGGCACAACCCCTGCGTCTTTGGACGGGATACTGTCCATGGTTTGTAACTCTACTGCTCCAGCCCAGAGAGGGGGAATGATCCGACACTCGTTACTAGTAACTCGCATGTCACTCGGACAGTGTGTTTCCAGCCTCAAAGTAACTCTATAAGGAAAAGTTTTATTGGCTGACAATATATACATATATATAGATACACTGGCAGACAAAGATAGGAAAGAGTCCCCGTGTAAGAACAATATATAGGCCCTTCTTAGTCTTATAACTCATCAAAATGCACAGTTCTATCTGCCTTGGAGGTAGAAAGTGGTCCCCTTACCTCTTGTGCCCCTGTGTTTTACAGATTGCACCAAGTATATGTCCATCCCAGCTTTTGAATATGTCTTTGTGTCTATGTGTATATTTGCGAAAACAGTTACTGTCTTCTCTTGGGGAAACACCATTTGATTTCCACTTCTGAACAATGTGACTCTTCTGCAGCTTTTCCAACTTACAGTATACAGCATCTAATGTATGGAGCAGTAGTTGTTTTCCCAATGTAAGTCCATGAGACTGAGAACAAGACTTTACATTGAGAAAGTGACTTTTGGTCCACATATAAGCTGTCTTTTATTCCATTTGTGTTGTATTAGAGCAGTGTTGGACTAGTGCTCCTACTGGCCAGCTCCCAAGTGAGGTATAAGAGCAGGGCCAGCAAGGGACTAGGTATCCAGCTTGGTAATGGGGTGAAAGGGCCCATATAGGGACGTCAGGGAGATCAGGATACATCCTCAGGTGAGTGTAGGAGGTGTCTCTTCCTCTGCTCCCTACTGACAGAACCCACCATTGTTACTGTGTCCCCGGTGTTCCCTAGTGTCATGTAGTGCACTAGACAAACATTGCTCCGTCATGAGGTATTTTTGGGCACATACTACTTCGTGCATGACAGAGGACAGCCCCTTCTCTGATTGTATCACATGGAACTATAACTCTGTAACTCCCTAAATGCACTTAACAATGGAAAGGAGATGCTTGAAGTTGTTATCAGTCATCATCAGACACCAGAGAAGACCAAACAGACTTCTATTGGCATCAAATTATTGGCTCCATACAAATACAATGTCTGAGTGCAATAAATTATTATTATGCATCTGTGTAAAACATGAGTTTAAAACTTTGAATCACAGGGTTAAATCATTTTTCTGCTATCCTTTAGCCCTACAGCTTGTAACATGATAAGCAGCATTCTCCGGGTTCTTCAGTGTCTTCCCTCCAGCACTGTAAATATGAAATATTTATGTGTCTATGTGATTTTAGCATGCCACATTAAAAACTGTATTGTTAAATGAACTGCCTTAAAACACTACACATTCTAGATGGTTCTGTACCTGGCCTCTGCCTTACTAATTTATTGTAGTTATGACAAAAATGTGAAAGTGCTTTGACTCTCATCCACATAAAGTTAGCAGGTAGAAAGAATTTGCAGGTGACACCCTTTCCGCACCCCGCCTCCCAGAGGAGTGAGTCACAATCTGTGAGCTACAAGTCATGCGGATGTATTATTTTTTTTTACTTCAATCACCAAAGTCCGTCTATATCCACACAAGAGGTGATTCCTGAACCTACAGAACACCGGTCCTGCTGCGGAGTGAGTAGTATTTATGCTCTCCTCACTGTTGCTTCATTTTTAATATACATAACAGTATTTTGTATCATTTTGGAAATTCAGTTTATCATGTTCTGTGCTATTATTGTGTCAGCATGTGTAGAAAGGTGTATGGTTATATCTTCTGTGCTTGTTGCATTACTTATTTAGTATCATTTCAAGTGTAAGTATTGTTTACGCTGTTTTAGTAATTTTTTTCAAATTCTTCGTTACCAATAAAATGACAGCAAAAAGCTCAGGGACTGCAGAACTACCCCCCTTATACCACCTACCCCACAATGTTAGCTTATGCAATGACTACCCCACTTATACCCCCTACTCCACAATGTTAGCATATGCAATGACTACCCCCCTTATAACCCCTACCCCACAATGTTAGCTTATGCAATGATACATATGTTTGAGTATAGCTATAGTAAAATGATAGTCTAGAGAATCCTTTACATTTGCACAGCTCTTGTTCTTTTATGATAATTAGACCTTACCTATGAATATTATAGTTCTTTAGGTTATTACTACGCTTTGTAGAGAAAACTTTGCAGCTTTCGAGCACACAAATTAGATAAGATCTCTTTATTGTAAATATCTTATTTTAATTTGATTATTTCATAATTGATTTTGTATATCGGTGATTTTTCAGAACTGTAAAATGTGGAACTTGAAACCTGAATAAATAACATTATTATATGTCATTTTAAATACCATAGCTGCCGTCATTTGCTCCAGTGATTGTAATAATGACATCTCACTTGGGAATGCTCTGAGTGTATCACAAATGATGAAATACCATTAGTGTTCTCCCCTTCACTGTGCATAAGCCACTTATAAAAAGACAGGTTTACCCACCCTAACCTGGAAAAACTAGTTCAGTTACTTTTCATGGTCATGAATACACAGGGATTGCATTTTTAGTACTTGCCTGATGATTGTGATTGTCAAATTTGTCAGCCTAGGTGGGCTGCAAAGGATCAGCTGGGTGTACCAGACAGGGATTACAACTTCTGGTATGTGGTATTTTTAGGCAATTCATTTCTACAGTACAATAGCTGCCTAGTAAAGAACATTACTATGGGATGTGTCAAAGGGGTTTTCAACATTTTACCAAGATCTCTTCTGTGGGTGGCGTATAGCATCATAAAATGTATCTACAATGAAAGGTCTCTTTTATCGTACACAGCTAGACATGGCATTGGCGTCAAAGCTTATTGGTGGCATGCCAGTACAAGAGGACTCAAGCTGTGTTCACACTGGGTTGATCTATTGTTAAAAAGTCACATTAGTGTTATATAGACACGTTTTATTAGAAGTGTTTGTACTGTAATTACATACTCAGCAGCATTTCACTCTTAAGACCATAAAAAACCAATACGACTGATGGAAATTACATATCTAAGCATTTATTGGCTGCTTAACATCTAGAACTAACGTGTGGATTTTATAGATGTAATGGCGATGTGTATGGGAAGGTAGAATTATGGTTGTAATAAGATCTCAGCATGTTCACAATATCCCTATTCTCATGCAGTCTCTGAACAGACTTTGTGCAATTTACTTCTGAATCGTAACAAGTTGGCAAAGTTCTTACAAATAAGTTACAATAGTCTTGGCCATAACTGATCAGTTCAGTGAGCCAGTCACTTGATTGAGTTGCTGTCTTGGTACCACTGGGTTCTTGGTTTCACAATACCCTAGTCAACATTTCCATTGGTGCCTATGATGGTATCTTACAGGTACACTTTCTTCTCATACTAAACAGCATACCAGCATGCAAGCTGTCTTTCCACAAAACTATATGTGGGTGTATGTGGGGGCCACCACTGGTACACACACCTTGTACGCACACGACTCCATATGCCCCGTACACATATGGCTCCACTCCATACACTTAGTACACACTCAGCTCCGCTCCATACACATGTGGCTCCACTCTGTACACGTCATACACACGCAGCTCTGCTCTGTACACCTAGTACACACTTGGCTCCGCTCCGTACACCCCGTACACACGCAGCTGTGCTCCATACGCCTAGTACACTCTTGGCTCTGCTTCGTACACCTCGAACACATGTGGCTCTGCTCCATATGCCCCAAAAACACTCTTCTCTGCTCCGTACACCTTGTACACACATAGCTCTGCTCCATACGCCACGTACACTCTCGGATCTGCTCTGTACACCTCGTACACATGCGGCTCTGCTCTATAAGCCCCGTACACCTCGTACACTATTGGCTCTGCTTCATACACCTCGAACACATGTGGCTCTGCTCCATACGCCCCAAAAACACTCTTCTCTGCTCCATACGCCCTGTACATACTTGGCTCTGCTCCGTAGACCTAGTACACTCTCAGCTCTGCTCTGCACACCTCATACACACGCCCTGTACACACTCGGCTCTGCTCCATACACCTTTAACACTCTCAGCTCCACAACATACACCTCGTACACACTAGGCTCTGCTCCATACACCTCGTACACACTAGGCTCTGCTCCATACACTTAGTACACACTGAGCTCCGCTCCATACACCTTGTATGCACTCGGTCCTGCTCCATATGCCTAGTACACTCTAGGCTCCGCTCAATATGCTTTGTACGCACTCTGCTCTAGTCCGTACACCTCGTACACTCTCGGCTCTGCTCTGTATACCTCGTACACACTCGGCTCTGCTCTGTATACCTCGTACACATGTGGCTCCACTCAGTACACCTCGTATACACATGGCTCTGCTCCATACACCTAGTACATTCTTAGCTCCTCTGTACACCTCGTACACACATGGCTCAGCTACATATATCTCATAAACACACTCGGCTCTGCTCCGTACATCTAGTACAATCTTGGCTCCACTCCATACACCTCATACACACTCGGCTCTGCTCCGTACACCTTGTACACACTCGGCTCCGCTCCGTACATCTTGTATACACTCGGCTCTGCTCCGTACACCTTGTACTCTCGTGGCTCCGCTCCATACATTGCGTACACACATGGCTCTGCTCCGTACATCTTGTACACATGGCTCTGCTGCGTACACTCTGTACACACTCAGCTCTGCTCTGTACACTTTGTGCACACTTGGCTCCATTTCGTACACCTCATGCACATATGACTCTGCTCCATACACCTAGTACACTCTTGGCTCCGCTCTGTACACCTCGCACACTCTCAGTTCTGATTCATACACCTCGTACACACTCGGCTCCAGTCTGTACACCTCATACACACACACGGCTCCGCTCTGTACACCTCGTACACATGTGGCTCTGCTCCACACACCTAGTACACTCTCGGCTCCACTCCGTACATCTCATACACACTCGGCTCTGCTTCGTGCACCTCGTACACTCTTGGTTCCGCTCCGCACATCTCGTACACACATGGTTCTGCTCTGTACACCTCATTCACACGGCTCCGCTGCATACACCCTGTACACACTCAGCTCTGCTCTGTACACCTCGTACACACTCGGCTCTGCTCCATACACATAGTACACTCTTGGCTTCGCTCTGTACACCTCGTACACTCTCAGCTCTGCTCCATACACTTCATACACACTGGGCTCTGCTCTGGGCATTTCGTACACACATGGTTTTGCTCTGTACACCTCGTAAACAAGTGGCTCTGCTCCACACACCTAGTGTACTCTCGGCTCTGCTACATTCACACTGTAAATCCCTCCTGACCCCAAACATAAACTTCAGCCCATCCAGCATCATGATGACCAACACAGCAGAATCGTGCATACACTGAGGAGCTGATCCTGTGTCCCCTGACTCCTCCCCTCCATTGACATCATCACAGGTCCTGTAAGCGCAGAGTGTGCTGCTCTGTGGAGAATAAAGCTAGCTCACACTGTAGGCGAAGGGAAGGGAGAGACTGCGGGTGCTGCAGCAGGAGGCCCAGTGGTGCCCCCCTGCCTGCTGCGGCTGGGGCAGATACCCTGCCAGCCCCCCTAGATACGGCCCTGCTAAAGTTGTCCCAATCCTCCTCCTTTCATGTCTAAGCATTTGGGCCCAGATTTCTTATGACTGGTGCTTTGTATGCCAGTTTTAAGAAAGCAACTGATTATGATGCACCAAATTCTTTAAGAAGTGTGCATCTTTCTCATGAAAATTGATGCATCTTTCAACTGATATGCATCACTGCTCAAAATGTATGTCAGTTTCTATTGGAGCTATTTGGCAATATTTCAAGTAGTTTTATGTCAGAAAACTGTTGAAAATTGCTTGATAAATCAGTAGCTTGGTCTACTTAGGTTTTTAGGTAAAAAGACCTAGTGTCTTCTCCAGTTGACCAAGAAAGCTCACATAGGATCTCCTCTCCAGAGTCTTTTTTATTGCAGTGGATTGGTGTTTAAATGTAAGTCCCCTGCCCCTTTTATTATAATCACCTTGTGGTGGCTTCACTATCTATTGCTGCTGTTCCAGTCGGCCTCTGGTGATTTCTGACCTGCTTGCGTTTCATAGAGCGCACCAGAGATCACAGCTCAATGCATCTCTCTGGGAGCATCATTCTGGCCTTAGTCTGGCTCTTACAGAGATGCATTACTAGCTTGTGACGTAACTTCAGACTTCCGACCTGTCAGACATTATTGTCACAAGATGGTACCGCTTGATCGGAGTAGCATTGTTAAAAGGTGGGTGAGTATATGACTAGGGGAAGTGGATGCAAAGCACCACTCAAGCGCTGAAAACAAAACAAATTGCTGGACTGTTGCTTTAAGTTCTGTTGGATTGTATTTTTAGATTGTTCCTTCTCCAGACTTGGGGAAATATTTTGCAGATTATATAACCCAAATCAACACCATCACTACGTTAACTTCTTCAGTGTTTTGGAGCTTTCAAATATTCCTCACTTTCTTCCAAGAGCTATAATTTCTTTTTTTATTTTAAAAGATATGCGAAGGTTTGTTTTTTATAGTTTTGAAGACACAATTACCTATATTTTGATTAACCAGAAAAAATGGAAAAACTATTCCTGGAATGAAATGGTTAAACCTATGAAGTTTACAGCATTTGATGTGTGGTAAACAATGAACTTGCAATATTCTACATTAGTATCTTTGACCATAATGCCAAGTTAGTGGCAGTGATACAACCTAATTAACTGTCCCAAAATTATGTTGTTTTTAACCTTCTTCAATCAGATGATTATTTGTTTTTGGTGCTTTCATTGTTTTCTACCCTTCATTGAAGAGCCATAACTTTTTACATTTTGTTTGTCAACGTAGTCATTTATAAGGGCTTATTTGTATCTGGATGAATTTTTGTTTTGAATGACATATATGAGGTACTATATCAATGTACTCAAAGACAGGAAAAAAATCTAAATGGAATAAAATGGTGACAAAAAACGCAATACTGCCATGGTAAAAGCCATGCCGGACCAAGAGCCAGTAACACTTAGGGGTATGTTCTCATGATCCGGAGGCGCTGTATCTTGAATTTAGTGCCTCCAGACCTGCAGGAGTCCGCGGGTGAATGCAGGGAGACCGCAGTCGTCCTGTACTCACTATCTGCGTTGGGTGCAGGATAAATTCTTCCTGCTCCCTGCGTGCAGCCAATGATTATCTCTTCCAACTCAGCAGCATTAAATTAACATACTGCGGAGATACGGAAGTTCGGAAACCCGCACGGCAGGAAATATATGCTGGAGTCGGGAGAAGCATAGGGTCATTCCATGTCAAGTGAACCAATGATTATTACCTCTATATTTTTAATTCTTTTGAGATTTTGTTATTTGATAATAGCATGTCAGACAATGCAAAATGTGAAGAGAAAAATTTTTTAAAAAATTTATTTTTTTTTTAAATGATTTTCAAAGTTCGGAAAAAGTGTGAATTTCGCTGTTGCCTGCCTTTACGTTTCTCCTCATAACTCAGGCTAGGAATAAGATAGAGAGACAAAATAAACACCATTCTACTCAGAACTATACAGGCTTTCATCAGATATGTCACAAGAGGATCTTTGTTAATATTTTACCCATGTGATCGCAAGCGCAAAACTTTAAAACGTATTTCCGAAAAATCGGCGCGCTTTAAATATTTCAAAAACTGCCCATGTGTCTGCTTTGCTCTTAGCCACATCTGTACCAAATTTCAAGTTGGGATCGCAATGGGATCATATTTTAACATATTTTACTATTAATAGCGTCAGTGGGTCATTCCATATCAAGTGATCTAAATATGAATATTTTTTTTTACCTGACGTCTTTAGATTTTTTTTTTTTTTCCTTTATGAAGTACTACTTTAGTTAATTACAAATTAAAAGTTTGGAATTTTTTTCTTCATCAGTTAATTTTTTACAGATTTTTAAAGTTTAAAAAAAGGGTGAATTTTGGCCTGGTATGACTTTACATTTTTTTTATCTCGGGCTAGAAATAAGATAGAGAAACAAAATAAACACCATTCTACTCAGAACTGTCCAGGCTTTCACCAGATATGTCACAAGAGTATATTTGTTAATTTTAATTTTTTACCCATGCGAATGCAAACGCAACATTTTGAAACGCATTTCCGAAAAAACGTTTTAATAAAAATTTTCCAAAACTGCCCATGTGTCTTTTATGCTCTTAGCCACATCTGTACCAAATTTCAAGTTGGGATCGTGATGGGATCATATTTTAAAATATTTAACTATGGTTAATCTCATTTTTATTAAATTTTGAAAAAACATATGAAAGACATACATTCAATCTTTTAACAAAATCTTGAGACATATAAAATATACAAAAAGAGAATTCACAAAGTTATTAGTAACTTTAAGATAAGCTGCAAATTTACTTTTGCGCTTATCTCTGGTGCAATATATACTACAATCTAAATATTATTCCAAACACTCAAGTATACAACCTTCCTCAGGGTTTTGAGATGTTCTGATGTCAAGGGGACAAGCAGCCCCAGCAGAATGATTTTTATCACTTGGCCCCTTCTAACAGGTTGACCACGTAAGTGGGTCATTACCCGTTGAGGCCTAGTTGGAATAGTCTATCGACTGGTGTACCGGAAAGGAAGGCCGAAATATTAATGATCTACTCACAGCTCAGAGTTTCCGATACCTGTCTAATGTTCACTAGAATTCTGAAGGTATAGGTGTAGAAAGGAAATACCTAGACTGAATGTATCAGATGGGAAGAAAAGAGAGATAGAAAAGAAGAGAGAGAGAAGAGAAACAAAAACCATTAGAAAAAGTTATACTGGGAAAGAAAAGCCACGTAAGAAAAAAAGAAAAAAAGGAGGGGGGGGGGGACGGGTGAGGTATGGGAAGGAGAAAGGGTACTCATCCCACTGGCTCCCCATCAGCCAGAGGTCGAGCCATATTATCTGTGCTGGAAAAGATACTCCTAAATTCTGCAGAGTCGTGAAAAAGAATCCATTCAACCCAAATCCCTAAGAATTTGTTCCGAGATCCCGACGCATCAGCTGCGAGCTCCTCCATTCGATATATGTCCATCAATTCTTTGAACCAATCAAGTAGAGATGGAGCCCGGCTTGATTTCCAGAACCTCGGGATCACAGCACGAGCAGCTGAGATGCAAAAGCGGAGAATATCCCTCTTCTGTAGCCCAATAAGACCTGGAAAAATGGATAACATTGCCGATTCTGGGCAGCATTCGGCTTGTTTACCTGTTATCCTGGCGTATGCATTGAAAACCTCAGACCAGAACGGCCGGATTTCCCCACAACTCCACCAAATGTGTATCATTGTACCCTTCTCTTCCCCACAGCGCCAGCAGGTATCAGGGGTTCCAGGGAACATGTTCCGCAGTGTCGTCGGGCACAAGTACCATCTAGTGAGCAGCTTATAGCTTCTTTCTTGTGCAGAACAAGCGCTAGCTAGTGAGTGAGTAAATATAAAGCATTTCTGCCAATTAGCTTCTGAAATGCTACACCCCAATTCCCTCTCCCAAGCACGTTGGAAGTAAAGGGTGCCCTGCTCTCTCATGGACCCTAAGGCCTGGTATAGAACTGATATTTTGCGCCTCGGTGGAGCCTCCAGTTGGAATAACCTCTCCAATACGTTGGGCGTCAATCTTACCCTGCAAGAGTGGTCAGCTGAATATAAGTATGCTCTGTATTGGAGAAATTCGAATCACTTAAGAGGTCTCGTAGGTTATTTGAGTTGTAGCTCTGCCATCGGGGGCAAACCACCACTGGACAGAGTCTGTCCTACTCGGGTGTCATCCACAATCCGCCAACATAAAAATCTCTGCCTGTCAAATCTGGGTGGGAAAGATGGGTTGGAAAAAAGGGGAGTCAAAGGGCTAAGTCTGTCGTTTAAGCGGAGGATTTTCGTCACTAGGTGCCATACCTTCAAGGTGTTTCTGGTCATGTCTGTCAAAGGTACTAGGTCTGTGGAGTCTTTAGGGGAAATTCAAAGCAGGTGTTTCAGCGGAATCCCCAAACCCTCTTGCTCCACCCCTACCCATTTTGAGGACGCATGATAATGCCAATCTAGAGCTCTAACAAGAGAGGAAGCCACAAAGTACGCTCGTATGTTGGGTAGTCCAACCCCTCCTCTGGTCTTGGGCAAGGATAGGATATTCATTCGCAATCTGGACCTCTTGCCCCCCCAGACAAATCTAAGGATCATAGATTGCATTTTGGAGAGGAAGCCTCTATCCAATAGAACAGGAACTGTCTGAAAAGTATATAAGAGTCGGGGCAAGACATCCATCTTGACTACGTTTATTCTCCCGAACCAGGATAGCTTTAATTGTCTATAGGAGGTAAATGCCGATTCCACGTTAGTCAAAAGGGGTTGATAATTTAAATTGAATATTTGTTTAAGATCTTTTGGTATAAGGACTCCCAAGTACTTAATGGCTTCTACTTTCCATTTAAATGGGAACTGTTTCGATAGATGAGAAACCAATTCTCCAGGCAAAGAAATATTGAGTGCCTTGGTTTTGGAGCAATTCACTTTAAAGTTGCTCAATTGTCCGAACCGTTCAAACTCCATTAAGACCGAAGGGATGGAGACCAGGGGCTGGGAGATGTAAAGTAGCAGGTCATCTGCAAATAAGGCTAATTTGTGATGACTCTGTCCCAGCTTGACCCCATGGACGCATTCATTGGACCTAAGTGCAAAATATTTAACTATTATAGTGTCAATTCAAAAATCACCAAGAACACAATCAGTCATTTTTTCACAATTGCCCGTCAATAGTTTGAATTTGATATAAAGAAACATAGTCTTGTAACATCTCAAATGAAAGCTGTTACTGTTCTGAGTAAAATGATGCCTCTCCCACTTCATTATCTTATTTCTAGCCTGAGAAAAAAAATGTAAAGTCATACCAGGCCAAAATTCACCCTTTTTTTAAACTTTAAAAATCTGTAAAAAATTAACTGATGAAGAAAAAAATTCTAAACTTTTAATTTGTAATTAACTAAAGTAGTACTTCATAAAGGAAAGAAAAAAAAAATCTAAAGACGTCAGGTAAAAAAAAATATTCATATTTAGATCACTTGATATGGAATGACCCATTGACGCTATTACTAGTAAAATATGTTAAAATATGATCCCATTGCGATCCCAACTTGAAATTTGGTAAAGATGTGGCTAAGAGCAAAGCAGACACATGGGCAGTTTTTGAAATATTTAAAGCGCGCCGATTTTTCGGAAATGCGTTTTAAAGTTTTGCGCTTGCGATCACATGGGTAAAATATTAACAAAGATCCTCTTGTGACATATCTGATGAAAGCCTGGACAGTTCTGAGTAGACTGGTGTTTATTTTGTTTCTCTATCTTATTTCTAGCCCGAGATATGATAGAAAATGTAAAGCCGTACCAGGCCAAAATTCGCACTTTTTTAAAACTTTAAAAATCTGTAAAAAATTAACTGATAAAGAAAAAAATTCAAAACTTTTTTTTTGTAATTAGATAAAGTTGTTCTTCATATGGAAAATTTTTTTTAAAAATCTGAGGACGTCAGGGAAAAAAAATATTCATTTTTGGATCACTTGACATGGAATGACCCACAGTGAATATGGGATTCCTTGAAATCCCATCCATTATGCTGGTGCTGTACAATACAGCGTTTTGTTCACAGCAGCAATATGCTGCACCCTAAACTTTGCAATTCCTGACCATGGGCACACAGCCTAACACATCTCTGTGCCGTCCAAATGCCCCAATAAGTGCAATAGAAAGGGCTTAAAGTAATGAGAAAATCTTTTTAGATTTCCAGTACTTCTATTGTTATTACTTATTTGGCTTTATATAATACCGGAATATTCCCCTTTTGAAATGTCTTATCTAATTTGTAATTTAGGAGTTGCACAATGAACATATTTGTCATCTGCTCTGCTTGCCAATATCTTCTATTACATGTAACCAGTCCATCTAGAAATGCAACAAACTGCAAAGATCAAGTAAAACCGAAATCTTGACTCAACAGTTTGGATTGTTCTATAGGCAGAGACAAGCCTATTTCTCACACCCATTATTTTAGCTAAGTAAATTGCATAGCTATAGAATTCAGAAATAGGGCTCGTTTCTTATCACTTACAGATTTACTAATTAGAGAGCTAGTTAAGTCATCAGAGATCTTTAACTTGAGGAAAAATTATGTTTGCTATATGCGGACATGAAAAAGAAATATTCATGAACTGCAGCCTTTTCATATGTTATACTTATGTATTTTTGATTTCTGCGCACAGTTTTTGCATGGTTTTGTTTTAGGCTGCGTTCACACATTGCGTATTTTGCCGCGTTTTTTTACGCGCGCTTTTCAAAATACGCAGTGTGCCTTTTGTCTGCCTGCAAAGTGAATGGGAAATTCACTTTGCAGTGCAGACATTGCGTAAAAATACACAGTGCGTTTTCCGGGAGAAAACGCAGCTCCGTAAACAATTGATATGTCAATTGTTTACGCAGCTACTTCTGCGTATTCTCACAGAGGGGAGGAAGAATCCTGCTTCCTCCTCCCCTCTGTGACAGCTGTGACCGCCCCATTAGACTTCACAGTGTATTAATATACACTGTGAAATCTAAATTAAACAAAAGCAAGTGTGTGAAAAATAAAAAAGAATCAATACTTACCTTCTGACGCCTTCTGCCGCTGTGCGATCCCCGGTTCTGAGTCAGATCTCTTCTGACAAGACCTGTGGTGACGTCAGAGGGGCGTTCCCGGGCACTCGCGGTCATGTGATACATATCACATGACCACGAGCAGCCAATCAGCGATGGGACCGCCCCGGGAACGCCCCCCCTCTGACGTCATCACAGGTCCTGTCAGAAGAGATCTCACTTGGAATCGGAGATCGCACAGCGGGAGAAGGCACCGGAGAGGTGAAGTATTGATTCTTTTTTATTTTTCATTAACTTGCTTTTGTTTAATTTAGATTTCACAGTGTATATTAATACCCTGTGAAGTCTAATGGGGCGGTCACACATGTCACAGAGGGGAGGAGGAAGCAGGATTCTTCCTCCCCTCTGTGACATCACTGCGCTTTCTGGGGGAAAGAAAGCGCAGTGTGTGAAAGCCCCTGCGTATTTTGCTGCACTTTTTTGCGCGGCCGAAAAACGCGGCAAAAAGCGCACGCAAAAAAGCGCAGCAAAATACGCAAATGTGTGAACGTAGCCTTATTGTGTCTCCATGGCATAGTGTTCTGTATTATGTGATAACTTCCAACTGTAGGTTATTAGGTATTTATTTGGTAACAATTTATGCTTAGTTTAAATGTGGAAATTGCTGAATTGTCCCATGATAAATGCTAATTACATATCATGAGGATGCGTCATACATGTTTGATTATGGTGGATTGGGTGGAGTGGTTACTGTATATCACAATGGTGTCAAGACAAAAATAACCTTAGATCTTGATAAGGAACACAGCGAACTGTCAAGGTCTAGAATGATAAAGAATTACTTACTGAGATTCAGCTGATTCATGGTGCTCAAACCATGGGCAACCTAAATCAGCTTCTATCGACCAGATCCCTGAGACTTACAGATCCCATTCTATGTGTGTGTATATTGACAAACTCATCATTAAAGAAGAGAAGGAAAAAGCCACTGGGGACCTGCCTACTGGACTCTTCATGCAGATAGCATAGTCCTCGGCCAACATTTCAAAGTAAGCTTTCTCTGGGACACCACAGCATTTCATAATGAAGCATTTATGGCTGTGATAATGGAGCAGTGGTTCTGGTGGCATGAAGCAGCTGAAAGTTCCATGTAAACCCCTTTGAGTTATAAAATACCAGAAGTAGTTGCAGTAGTGTCTATTGTATCATATCTTAAAAAATCTAGAATAGGGGTGAGAATGCGCAAATAGGGTCTTATTCTTAGGAGACAGGTTTAATATGATGAAATCAAGGAACTGCTCACCTGATAGGGTTGTGTAGCACACAACCAGCATGATCACTCAGAACAGTACAGCTGCTGCCAGGACCGTACCTCCACAGGTCACTGCGGTCACGATAAGCGTCTGCAGGACAAAATACCTCGTGGTCCGAGCTGCTGTGTTCATATGATAGAAAAACCAGATACAGAGGTATTTCTGGGTATGGTGGTAGCTAGTTTATTTCCTACGCGTTTTGGAGTCGCATCCCAAACTCCTTCCTCAGGGAACATCAAGATTACAGTGAATAAAAACCTTTATAACATAAAAAACGGCGCAAAGATTAATTTGGATTTGACGTAGGTAAACAACACCTACACACCCCTTTGTTTACCTACGTCACATCCAAGTTAAAATTAGTTTTTTATGTTATAAAGGTTTTTGTTCACTGTAATCTTGATGTTCCCTGAGGAAGGAGTTTGGGATACGACTCCAAAACGCGTAGGAAATAAATTAGCTACCACCATACCCAGACATACCGCTGTATCTGGTTTTTCTGTCATACGAACATAGCAGCTCGGACCACGAGGTACTTTGTCCTGCAGACGCATATCTTAAAAAATGGCATTTATCAGCTATCAACAGGCAATGTGATAAACTTATGATATCCATGGGCTTCACTGCTAGAAACGTCTCCATTCACTTAAATAGGGCCCCTCATTCTGTCCCATTACAATACTACAAGGTGCAAGAGTATGAATAATGCTGTGATAATCATACATCCTGCTGCTGTATGTGATATATGTTGGACTAATAATATAATATAAGTAATGTAAATAGCTTGGATATTTTCATTATCGCTATGAATTGAGAATAGATCTGTAGCACTCATGTCAGTGGATAGGTCATAGCTTTTGAAGACTGGGATATTGATTGACCCAAAACTAAAACCTTGGATAATATTTGGCTTATATAGAAATAATGAAAGGATTTGTGGCATGCAACAGTCAATGCAAAGCATCAAATCTCAGGTTGTCTTTGCAGAAAAGATGGACATAAAACCAGGGAAGATTCTTGTGGAGCAGTTTTCTAGGCAATCACATTCCAGCTTTTATTCAGAACTGGTTGGAAAATAAATGTAGCTACAAATTTAAATGAAGACTATCACCTGCCGGATACCTCAAATTTGTTAAACTAAAAAACTATTGTGGCTGTACCCATGGCATTTCCCCATACAAAGTGCTGTGGACATGGTGATGGTATGACATATGCTATGAAGATATTTGCATGCAGATTGCCGATTAGTTATTTTGGAAAATACTGATTGTGAGTAAATTTCATGTATTTTTTCCTTTCATACCACTGGCTGCTTTTAACCTTCTGCTGTCTTGGAAACAGACACTGATTTCCCTTTATTTCATGATCAGACATGTAATCTAAGGCCCCATTCACATCAGCGGTAAGCACTGATCGCGGCAGTTGCAGTGAAAAAAACCCATCTGCCGCAGTTACCGCATAACGGCCGCACTTGCGGTTCACATGCGGCAAGCCCCATGCAATGTCTATGGGGCTTTCGGCAGGTGCGGTATAGTTGCGGTTTCAGCACTTGCTGTAGATGCGGCCGTGAAATAATCGCGGTCAGGCGCGTTTTTTTTCGTGGCCGCATCTGCTGCACATGCCGAAACTGCACTTGCCGTACCTGCCGCACACTTTCCGCAAGCCCTAAAGACATTGCATGGGGCTTGCCGCAAGTGAACCGCAAGTGCGGCTGTTATGCGGTAACTGCGGCAGATGCATTTTTTTCACCGCAACTGCTGCGATCAGCGCTTTACCGCGGATGTGAAAAGGCCCTAACAGCTGGGATTGAACAATGTATCTGTCATCTCGGTTCTACCTTTTACAGACAACCAGTATAATTCTAAAATTAGTTTACACGTAGATGAAGCATAAAGCGTCATGCACTGTTATGTTTCATGCAATATCAGCACAAGGAAATAAATGAAAATATTTACTGAATGGGTGATCTAGATTCTGTTAGTGGAATATCGTACATGTACCTCCAAATTTGTCTTATGCATTGAATGGTCAAAATCTGCATATTTTGTACATTTTAATGAGTATGCTGCATGTTTAGAAAAAGCTACAAATTTCAACTTCATGTAAATCAGGGTTTGAAAATATGATCCACATTGAATTGTACAGTAAATTGTCAAACATGGCCTAAAGAAACTGTATGGTTAATAATGGTAATAAGGTTCATAGATTTGCTCATTATTGCTCATTAGTGGACACTTCATTTTAACATGCACAATAAAAACATTATTGCTTATAAAATTAGCATACGTCACTTTGCAGCTAGTTATATAACTACCATGAACAACCATGTGAGTATTTAAAGCTATTGGCCAGTTTAAGACCAGCGTATTACACAAATCCGCCCATGTCACAAAAGTCACGGCCCAACCATCAGCTTAGAGACCTGATCTGCAAGCTTTCTAGAGATTTAAGATATTGGTGAGAGCAATAATATTGCTCCAAAGACATAAGGCAGTACATTTCTCTATTTTTTACCATTTTATCTCAATTATAGATGGTCCCACACTTATTTTAAGAACATTATTTTATAAAATGGAAACATAACAGTATGTGTAGGATTTGAAAAGGTTTTCTTCACTTGTTTTGTGTTATGTTATTGACACACCAGTAGATCTAGGATCTTAGCTGAGATCCAAAGATTCTTAAGGCACCTTAACAATTTTGTTAGTTATACCTCCTGGCTCTCCCATATAGTGTACATTCAATTATGGCTCAGCCTAGCAAATATGTACAGTGTCTTGCAAAACCCCCTTTAGCATTTTCATGCTTTGCTGCCTCACATTCTGGAAATTCACTGTTTTTTTTTGTTTTGTTTTTTTGCGGGTTTGCATCAGTTCATGTAAAGAACATGCCTACAAGTGTGAACATTGATTTTTATTTTTATTGTGAAGCAAACAACAAATAGGAAAAAATAATACATTATAATGCATAACTATTCATCCTCCTAAAGGCAGTACTTTGTAGAGCCTTTTTTGAGGCACTTACAGCTGTAAGTCATTGGATAAAGTCTCTATGAGCTTTCTACATCTTACCACTGGGATTTTTGCCCATTCCTCAAGGCAAAACTGCCCCAGTTTCATCATGTTAGCTGGTTTCCTCTGATGAATAGCAATCTTCAAGTTTGACCACAGATTCTCAATTGGATTAAGATATTGGCTTTGACTAGGTCACTCCAATACATTTATACGTTTCCCCTTAAACCACTTGAGTGTTGCTTTAGCCGTATGCTTTGGGTCTTTGTCTTGTTGAATGGTGAACCTCCATTCCAGCTTCAAATCACTGACAGACTGAAACAGCTTTTACTCAAGAATACCCTTATATTTTTCACCACCTACCTTCCTTACCAGTGACCATTTTCCCTGTCCTCGCTGTTCAAAAACATCCCCCCAGCCTGATGCTGCCAACACCATGTTTCACTGTGGGGATGGTGTTCTTGGGGTGATTAGTTGTTTTGGTTTGGCATCATACTTAGTATTTACCTTGGGGGATAAAAAGTAACATTTTAGTTACCAAAGCACCCTCCTCCATTAATTTTGGAGAGTCTCACTCATGTCTTTTGGCAAAATGAGCCTTCCAATTTTTGTCTGTAAGTGAAAGGCTTTTTTTCTGGTCATGCTTTCATAAAGTCCGGCGTTATGGAGTGCAAGGCTTATTATGGTCGTATGGACAGATACTCCAGTCTCAGCTTGAGAACTCTGCAGCCTTTGGTCTCTGTGCTGCCTCTGTGATTGCCTGGGCTGAGAGTTTTGGTGATGGATCCTCTCTTGGCAGGATTGTGGTGGCACTATGTTCTTTCCATTTCATGATAATGGATTTGATGTTCCTCTGGGGGATCATCAGAGACTAGGATATTTTTTTAGAATCAATCCCTAATTTGTACTTCACACCATCTTTGTAACTAACTTGTTTGGAGATCTCCTTGGTCTTTAAGGTGGTGTTTGGTGGGTTCTAATGGTGCCGTCACACAGCACGACCTGGCCAGCGATGTCGGAAGCGATGCGCGGGTGCCCGCTCGGTTCTGACATCGCTGGCCAGCTGTCACACAGTATCGCTGCAGCCGGCGACACCGCAGCGATGCGGGCGGTGACATCGCTCGCTGGGCTGGGCTTAGCCCAGCGAGCGATCCGCAGCAACGCTGCGGTATAGGCTGGATTGCCGCCGACATCGCTCTGGCGATGTCACACGGCGCGATCCAGCCTTATCGCAGGTTGCCGGTTGACAGGTTTACGGTTCTTCCCGTAAACCTGTCAACCTGCGACCGGCGATAAAACGTGGTCGCGCCGCTCGCTTACACAGCGCGACGTCGCTAGCGACATCGCTGATACGTCACTTTTTCGGCGATGTCGCTAGCGATGTCGCCAGGTGTGAAGCCACCATAACTCTATACTTTTTGGTGTTGCAGCATTTCTCGCGCCTTTCAGAAAAGGTGTGTACATACTGATAGACTAGTGACACTTAGATTACACAAAGGTGGAATTTCTATCACCAAGCATATGATGTATGATGGTAATTGGTTGCACCATAAATCAGTAGGGGCTTCATAGCAAAAGGTGTGAATATATGTGTGCTTGACAATTTTTATTTATTTTATCCCATAAATTTAATTTTTGCCTCTATTTTTCTCACTTCACTTTACTAACTTAACCCATTCAGTGCTGATGCTTCACACACAAATGGGATTACAAAAATATATAAACAAAGTTTATAATGTAATAAAATAAATAAAAAGCCAAGGAGGGTGAATACTTTCACAAGGCAGCGGTACTTTCAAGGGGAGAGCGGATTAAGCTGTTGCCAGACACTTTTGGCAGCATCTTCTGCAAGAACAAAAGATCGGGCATGCTGAAATTCAAAAGTTCCTGATCCTCCTATTTCCCTTTTTAACTCCTTTTAGCTGCGGATTTGCAGTAGGGGAGAACCAATGGAGAATAAGGGACCCAGCCTATCAAACAATTAGGACATATCCAATGGATATGAGATCATTCATGTAGAATGGAATAATCCTTTAATGGTGCATTTGTGTCTGAAAGTAGGTCAAAATGTAGACAAGGTGGTTGTCTGTCTTTGAGTAGTCTGAGATGATGCATATGTTTTGCCCAATTGACACTGTTCAGTTATTGACAAGATTTACAATATTCAAACAATTGTAAAAAGATTTTCCCAGTGAGAATGCAGAAGAAGGTCAAAAATTAATAGAGATATTTACACAGGTCATGGCTGCCTAGTGCATGTCTCTCTCAAAAAGCCTATAATAATGCTGTATGCTGGTCCAGGACAACCCCTATCACCTATACGGATTGTCCTAATGGAAATGTCATAGTAATTTTTTGTGTTTGAAAGATAGTTGCTTGTAAAGGTATCTTAAGGCATTTGCTTTAACATTATTGCTAGTGCAAGAATGAAAACACATTGCCCATATTTTACTATGACTATTCAATAGACACCATAATAAATGTATGCCAGGGATGTCAATAATTAAGCTGTATGTTATAGTTTCAATACAAGCAGTGTTTTATTAGCAGGAGATTATCACTAGGTCATTGAGGCTAATCTGTGTAAACCTACCCCCACCACTGATTGCCAGGGGCGTGGGCAGTGTTATACAGAGCTAAGTCTTCTGACCACTGCTGGATATCCCATGATTACGTTTTATAGTTACTAACTACTGCGTATTGGGAACACTGTCTATGACCTGCTATTTTGGGAATTCTGACCCAGTCACTAGGCTATTAGTATTTGATTTTTGTTATTGTCTCTCCAATGTACACTTACATATTTGTGCTGTTTCCAACCCATCAACTTCAAGAAGTGGAAGAGTGGGGGAGGGAATGTTCCCACAATTTTAAAGGTGCTATTGTCATGAGATAATCAATGTTATTCATATCATTTGTCAGTGGTTTTATTGTTATGGCTTTCAGTAATTTGCTTTTTGTATATCAGTCAAGCAGGTTGTTTGACCATAAACTGCCAGCCATATAAATTATCTAATGTTTAAGCAGTAATTATCTCCATTTTCTTTTACATATGGTATATTAAGTGGGAAAGTAAATGGTACCTTGCCAAGACAGAGGGTGCATTTCTAACTGGAATGCCTGAGGAGCAGCAAAGACAGGATATGTGTGTAATGTATCATGCCAGGAACACAAGTACAATTTGTATCCTGCTGATTTGTGCAGAATAATAAAAACACGTAAGAAATACAAAGCTAGTAAATATATGATATGGTGATAGAAGTTACATCCAGAACACCTAAATATAAGCAAACTTTAAAAACTTTTTATTAGTAATTCACTAAAAAATGAGTAAAGGACTCGTCAGACAGACCAACAATAGACAGCAACAAACAGATAAGGCAATTCAAATGTCCAATCACCAGTACAGGATCACTGGTATTATTATACAGAGCAAAGAATGGCCTAAAATACAATTATCTGTAAACCTATAGTCAACCGTACCACGGCAAATATTGCACTATGTCCAGATAAAGAAACCAATCACAAAAAAAGGATTGATCTCACCCAGGGGTCCAGGAGTCAGTCAGGCCTTGTAGTAATGCAGTGCACGGGTGATTGTCCAAGGACACAGACCCTACATCAAGCGCTGCATCAAAATAACAAATACACTGACCCTCATGAATTTGACTCCTGCCATTACAAGGGCAGTCCACAGCTGCTCCCTAACCATGCACCCTACTCATGTCCCTATAGTACTTATCTTGATGCGTTTCATCTCAGGACTCTTCAGGGGATCATCATTACAGGCTGGAACAGATAGAGCTGCATTCATATGACAGCATAGATTACCGTAGAAGTGAGGGGCAGGTAGATGGTGATGAATGGCCTTATGAAACCTCTAGAATCACATCACCTGTCCTGCAATTATCACATCATCAGTCTCATCTGTTGGATATAACCCTTTCACTACCAAACACATCTATCACTGGCTCTCAATATGCTTGTCCACTCATAAACAGGTATACGCAAGAGAATCTATTCAGGTGATCCTTCATTAGGTGCCCATCATACAGCTAGGCAAAATCCCCTAAATTCACCTGGGTAAGACCTAATTGGCCATCATATTATTTATCATATTGTTCATTAAACATAAGAGTGAATGTACACACCATCCTTCTGTGTTGGATTACATTCAGGAAGTGAAAACCGGTCACATGACTCGCCGGCCTCAGCTACATCATCATAGTCCCGTCCCCAGGAAGTGACATCACATTGCTATGAACGCAGCCTCTGGCTCCAGGAAGAATTGCTATGGACGGGGCTGTCAATACACACTCTCAGTGCGGTCGCACCGGAAATGACATCAGCGTCATCACAGGCCGGGGCACTCCGGAAATTAAATCATAACTGTGACTGTCTAGCTAGTGAGGCATCAAGTTTGTGTTCAATATCTCCAAGATGGTCACTAATATGACAGCGGAACTCCCGAATTGTTTTTCCAACATATTCCTTGCCGCAGATGCAGGTGGCTTTATAAACTACTGTCTGCGTGCAAGCCCCATGCTATGTCTATGGGGCTTGCGGCAGGTGCGGCAAGTGCGGCATAGTTGTGGTTTCGGCACTTGCGGCAGATGCGGCCGCGAAAAAAACAAAACTTTATGTGATAAATTAATGATCCTAATTTTATCACCTGGCACTGTTGATTCTGCGGATGATTCCTGACGGAATATCCATGGTCTAAAAAAGGTTACTGACCATTTGGTTGAAGTAAAATCCCCCCAGGATATGGTCTAGAGGTATTAGGTTGCACACCTCCTAGCCCTTCTGATGGGCCAGGTCTAGAAGGTCCTACTGGGAACCCATCTCCCGGGTAATTCATGTGTTTATTTTTACCCCTGCCCCGACCTCTTCCTTTGCCCCTTAAATTACAGAACACCTAAATACTCAAATGGTGATACACTTTAATCTTCCTAATTTTTCTTATGTTTTTATTATTATGTTTCATTATTACACATTACACATTACACATTACAGATGTTGGACCTGTAACATGACAGTGTGGTGGCCACCATGATATATTGCTTAGGTTTTAATGATAAGGGTGGTAGTAAAACTGCATTTTTGCTACAATATGTTTTTTGCATGATAGACAATAGTGTTTAAAAACTGGTATCTAGCAATTTTGCAAAAATTAAGGAAAAAAGAAGGTATACTCACCTACTGATCCAAACTGCTGCCCAGATATCAAATACAAATATTCCATATGGTATTAAACGTAGAGCTATCAGGCTAGGCCCAATACAGCTCAGCAGCTCAAACACAAGGAAACAATTATAATTGGAGAACAAAAAGTGGAGCCAAAACTGCTTTTAGAAAACACACAAAACTTAATTTACTTTATAGAACAATGAGACATACAATATTCACACAATTGTGTAGGAAAACAACTGACATAGTATAGGGGCACATAGCACATGGTATATCAGGAGGTATAAGGGATGAACATGATACAATAATCACAAGATGATATGTGTAATATCATGGGTAAACAATGGAGCATAATACATTCCCTGTAGAGGAATGACTGATGTAGGCACACCAAGGTAATCTTATCTATACAGAGTGGTTGCCCATATACAAGTACAAACAATCAAGAGATGTACACAATTAATCAATGATTTAGTCATGAATCAAACCCCAGGTAAAGACCATACCATAAAGTGCAAGTGCAAGGAGAAAGGGAGGGACTCCTCTGGACTGGGCTCCTTTACGTACTTTTTGCTTTATTCAGTGCATAAGCTTCGTCATAAGGAGTAACAACAGTCCATACCAGCCGTGCTTAAATCCCAATAACTGGGGCAGTCACATGATGTTACAAGCCAATGAGATAGTTTCAAGGGCACATGCGCAACTGCCGCAGCCAAGAGATGATGTAATTTCCAGTGCGACACACCGCTCATCACCAGCAGCCGGATATTTTAACCTGGCAGCCAATAATCAAGCGGCGTGTATTGTTGCGCCTCTATGACAACGCTCAAGGTACGGGAAATCACACATGTGCACCCGATCCACATTAATAGATGGGCCATTTTATCATGTTCATCTCTTATATCCCCTGATATACCATGTGCTATGTGCCCCTATACTATGTCAGTTGTGTTCCTATACAATTGTGTGAATACTGTATGTCTCATTGTTCTATCAAATAAATTACGTTTTTTATGTTTTCTAAAAGTAGTTTTGGCTCCACTTGTTGTGCTCCAATTATAATTGCTGCCCAGATATCTTATGGTTCTCTTAACTTTCTCTTCCAGCAGAAACAGTATGTGACCACAGCAGCCAAACGCAGTGGTCAAAACTCAGAAAGGCTTAAACAGAATGTACATGGTCAAATCTGTACAATCTGTAATGGTTGAATAGATGCATGTCTGCTACATAGTTCTCCATACCAAATACAAGTCCAGGAGACAAGAAACAGACGCTGCTTCTTCGTTTCTAATTCATACAATGTTCCTTGATAGTGAACTCATCACAAAGTGCCACCCTGCTTGTCTTCAAGTGGTCATAAGAAATCAGAGGGAAGACTAACAATAGTGTTCAGTGTCTCAGCAGCGCCACCACAGGGGAACATAAGTATTGCAACGTGCCAAATCAAATCAATAGGCTGCCAATGCCATAGGTAAACCCTTTTATTTAACTTCAGTTGTTATATGATTTAAGTTCATGAATGTGTAATCATGAAGGATAAGTGTGGGGAAGGGGACACCTTTTTATGCGGCAGATATACATACGCTACTCAGAAAAAGTTAGTGATATTTGGCTTTTAGGTGAAATTTATGAGAAATATAAAAAGTTCATGCTAGAGATATTTTATCATGAAATTAGCGCATTTAAGTAGAAGCATGTAATGGTATTTCCTCATCTCAAACTTTATTGAAAAAAAGCCAGCAACAGTGTTGGGTATACCCCTACAAAAAGTGCCAATGTCTCCATAACTTGAACATCAGTTACAGCTTGACAACGATGTCTCATTCAGTTCACAAGTGGAGTTATTATCTGCTGAGGCATGACATCCCACTCTTATTGAAGAGCGGCCCTCAGGTCATTGAGGTCCTGGGGTAGGGTACAAAGTTCTGAGCCTCTACATGGCAACTCAGCTGACCGCATAGGTGTTCTGTGGGATTCAGGTCTGGAGAAAATGCAGGTCACTCCATTTGAGGTAGCCCAGTCTCCAGCAGCCATTGCCTAATGATGTGACCTCAATGAGTTGGAGCATTGTTGCCAATGAAGATGAAATTAGTTCAGTGTAGTTAAGTGCAGCGGCATAATGACTGAATTAATGAAGATATTCAAATTGTAAGGGCTTGTCACCATTCTATTCACAAAGTGTAGGGGAGTTCTGTATTTTTTAAACACACCTGCCCACACTGTGCCACCACCACCAAAGGCTCGTCTGATGAAAACAGTGGCTGATCTACAGCCCTCTCCTTGACATCTGTCCCTCCTCCCGACAACACAATAACACTCTCCCCCTCCATCCTACCTAGCCATCTCACCCACTCCTCTGAACTCTTCCTCCACACCCAAGCCTTTATCTCCAAACATACCCGCCCACCACGCAAGCTCTCATGCCCCCACCTCCTGACCCTCTCCCTCCTCCTCCTACTTGCTGGTGACATCTCCCCTAATCCCGGTCCCCCCCAACACATCCCCACAATCACCCCTAGCCCACGCCCACTCTCCACCATTAGCATTCCCAACCCCTACAACCTTACACCCATCCCCCAAGCCTCCCCTCCCCCAATCCCACTCTCTGGCGCACTCTGGAATGCCCGCACAATATGCAATAAATTCACCTTCATCCACGACCTCTTCATCACCAAAAAACTCTCTTTCCTTGGCATCACAGAAACATGGCTCACCCCCTCTGACACAACTTCCCCTGCCGCCCTCTTCTATGGTAGACTCACTCTCTCCCACACTCCCTGCCCCAGCAACTCCCGCGGTGGAGGTGTTGGCCTACTCCTGGCCAACAGCTGCTCCTTCACTCAAATTACACCACCCCCTTCTGCCACCCTCCCTCCTTCGTGGTGCACTCCGTGCATATCTTCTCCCCCTGCAACCTCCAACTGGCTGTCATCTACCGCCATCCAGGATCCTCGTCCACCTTTCAACCTGGCTTCTCCACCTCCTCTCCTCCGACATCCCCACCATCATCATGGGTGACTTGAACATCCCCATTGATAAACCCCACGCTGCTGCCTCAAGACTCCTCTCTCTAACCTCCTCCTTCGGCCTCTCCCAATGGTCCTCCTCAGCCACACACAATAACGGTCACACACTAGACCTCGTCTTTACCCACCTCTGTTCCCTCACCGACCTTGCAAACTCAACCCCCCTCCTATCCGACCACAACCTGCTGACCTTCTCCGCCCTCTCTCCCCCCGACACGCTCCCCCCTCTCCAGACACTCCCTCACCCCGAAGAAACCTCAACCTCTTTAACTTCCACTCACTCGCCGAGTCCCTCATCCCTCTCTCTGAGTTAGCCTCCTCTCATGATGCTGCCGCTGCCGCCACCCTCTACAACACCACTCTCGCCACAGCCCTCGACCAGGCCGCCCCTCTCTCATACAACAAAATCCGTGCACACAGACAACCCTGGCTCACCGCCAGCACCAAAAAACTTCAACGGACGTCCAGGGTAGCTGAACGGAGATGGAAGAAATCCAACTCCGCAACGCACTCCGCTTTGTACAAACAGTCCCTCAATGACTTCAAGAAAGCACTGACCACCGCAAAACAAGCTTTCTTCTCGTCTCTCATTAGCTCCCTCTCCCACAATCCCAAGCAACCTTTCATAACCTTTAACGCCCTACTCCGTCCCCCCGCATCCCCTCCCTCTCCCCTCATCACCGCCGACGACTTTGCCAGGTTCTTTAAACAGAAGATCGACAAAATCAGAGAAAGCTTCGATTCCCAATCCACTCGGCCCTCCCTCTCTATCACCCAACCCCCCTCGACCAAAAGTAACTTCCTCTCCATGACTGAAGTGTGTCTCTCCTCCCTTCTAGCATAATCTCACCTCACCACTTGTGCCCTCGACCCTCTCCCCTCCCATCTCATCCCTAACCTCACCACTGTCCTCTTCCCCACCCTAACCCATCTCTTCAACATATCACTTACCACCGGCATCTTCCCCTCATCCTTCAAACTTGCCCTCATCACACCCATACTCAAAAAAACCTCCCTCGACCCCGCAACAGTCTCCAACTATCGTCCCATATCTCTCCTCACCTTTGCCTCAAAATTGCTTGAGCAACATGTTCTCTCTGAACTGTCCTCCCATCTCTCCTCGTGCTCCCGCTTTGACCGCCTGCAATCCGGCTTCTGAGCCCACCACTCCACCAAAACAGCCCTAACCAAAGTCACCAACATCCTATTGACTGCTAAGAGCAAGTGACACTACTCCATCCTCCTCCTCCTCGACCTCTCTGCTGCCTTTGACACAGTTGACCACTCCCTCTTGCTTCAAATTCTAGAATCCCTTGGCATCACTGACCTAGCCCTCTCCTGGATCACCTCGTATCTAACAGACCAGACCTTCAGTGTAACCCACTCCCACACCTCCTCCTCACCCCACCCCCTATGTGTTGGAGTTCAGCAAGGCTCAGTACTGGGACCCTTATTCTTCTCCATCTACACCCTCGGCCTAGGTCAACTCATCCGAGTCCCACGGCTTCCAATTCCACCTCTACGCTGACGACACCCAACTCTACCTCTCTGGCCCTGACATCACCTCCCTGCTATCCAAAATCCCACACTGCCTGTCCGCCATCTCATCCTTCTTCTCCGCTCATTTCCTCAAATTCAACATGGATAAAACAGAGTTCATCGTCTTCCCCCCAAGTCGCTCTTCCCCCCTACCCGACCTAACCATCACTGTCAACGACTGCACACTTTCA
Source organism: Allobates femoralis (assembly GCA_033576535.1). Taxonomy (NCBI): domain Eukaryota; kingdom Metazoa; phylum Chordata; class Amphibia; order Anura; family Aromobatidae; genus Allobates; species Allobates femoralis. The sequence continues at coordinate 559,245,757 of JARQOC010000002.1, read as the reverse complement.
CCAGTCCCCCACGCCAAGTGCCTCGGTGTAATCCTCGAGTCTGCCCTCTCCTTCAAGCAACACATCCAGGCCCTCGCCACCTCCTGCCACATCCAGCTTAAAAACATCTCACGGATCCGCTCCTTCCTTGACCATGACACTGCCAAAACGCTTGTCCACGCTCTCATTATCTCCCGCCTCAACTACTGCAGCCTCTTGTTCACTGGCCTCCCCGCTTACTCCCTTGCACCCCCCGAACCATCCTCAATTGCTCTGCCTGACTCATCTACCTGTCGCCCCATTACTCCCCCGTCTCCCCCCTCTGCCAAGCCCTCCAGTGGCTCCTTACTTCCTGGAGATCTCAGTTCAAAACCATAACCCTGACATACAAGGCCATCCACAACCTGTCCCCTCCATACATCTCCGACTTGGTCTCCCGATACCACCCCTCACGCAATCTGCGCTCCTCTCAAGATCTCCTCTTCTCCCCCCGCATCTCCACCTCCCACAACCGCATACAAGACTTCTCATGTGCATCCGCCATACTCTGGATCTCTCTTTCAAACCACATCAGACACTCCCCTACCCTGGGAACCTTCAAGAAAAACCTGAAGACCCACCTCTTCCTTCAAGCCTATAACCCACACTGAGACCTAATCCGCTGCACCATCTCACCTCTCCCCTCCTACTGTCTCCGACCCATCCCCTATAGACTGTGAGCCCTTGTGGACAGGATCTCTGCCCTAATGTACCTGTATGATTTATTTGTCGTTATTTATGTTCTTGTCCTTGTTCTGCCCTTACACATGTAAAGTGCCATGGAACCAATGGCGCTATATGAATAAATCATAATAATAATAATCTTTAACATACTGTAATTGGCATCCATTATTTCTGCTCAGCGTGAACTGACCTTCATCAGTGAACAACACTGAGGCCCACTGGTCCCTTGTCATGAGTAGATGCTCCCTGGTCACATGGTGATGTGGCAGGTACCATTGTAGGTCATCTAGCATGCATAAAATACTTATTTAAATGGTTTTAAATGGTCTGATGTGACACTTGGATGCTTCCCTCCTCCTTTTTATGTGCTTAGGGTTTTGTGGCATCAATCATCTGGTTCAGCAGGGCATTGTTCCCAATGAAGCAGTTATTAATGTGAGATGTGGCAAAGGACATCTAATTCTATGCCTTTTGCCTTTCTGTGACACTTCCAGACTCTCTGTATCTCTGCTGTTACCTGAAGATGACACTCTGTGACACTCTATGCTTTGTGCCAACATCCATCTGAGAAGATCCTGCTAGAAGCCTCGCAATGGCGAGGTACTATTAATCCATTGTTAGGTGTCGTCTTGCTTTCATGATGTCAAATGTGAAAAGCATGATGAGGAGGACTGTTAAAATACCAATTCTAATTGAACCACAAAATGTATTAGGTAATTCATGGATTAAACACCTGTTGTGAATTTTGCCATTAAGCTCCCTGTAAGAAAAAAGAAAATTGTGCAAAAAGTACTGAAACACTGAACAGTTCGACATTTGCATTCAAAAGTGTAGAGAATGTCACATTAGGTTCACCTGAAAAGGTTAGAGTGCATTTCCGCTTCATCCTAAAATTTCTCCCGAAAGCCAAACAACCCTAACCTTTAGTGAATAGTGTATATATAAATATGTATGTATATATATATAATATATGGATATATACTGTATGGTATATCTATGGTACTGTCACGGGTGGCACGGATGACAGGGTAGAGGCCACGCGCAGACGGTCCCAGCGTTTGGCCAATCAGCCATAAGGTTTGAGGACGGTCCGTCTTTCAGGGGCATTTACCTTCTGTGTAGATAAAGAGAAGGTATGATAAGATCTCCCTATCATGGGAGGACGGCTGGGAAGGTCTTGTGCTCGGTCTGGTTTCTACACCAGTATTCTGGGTCTCTAGGACCCAGCAGGTTCTTCCCTCCTTTATAAGGAGTTTCATTGCCCTCCCTCGGTGCAGGTGATATTTCCTTGTGGACTCATTATCCTTGCTCCAAGCAGAAGCTGAGGTTGTGGAAGTTGCTGTGCTCTGCTGCAAGATAAGTGTTTTCTTTCCCCATTGTCTGTTTTCCTTGTGTTGTCTTTAGTTGTTAGTGGAGGGGTCTAGTGAACCTCCCCATCTGATCCTTAGATAAGGTAGTGCTAGGATCAGAGAGGGACGAGGTTCGTGGTCGGCGACAGTTGAGGAAACTGTATAGGGACGTCAGGGCAGACAGGGTCAGCCCCAGGAAGACTAGGGGTCACCCTCTCCCTCTTGTGCCCATAGCTTTAGGGACTCCTTATCCCCCCCCGTCGTTGTCCTACGCTGGGTGTCTCTCCCGCTCCCAGCGTGACATTATCACCTGCCAATACTGTAACTGAAGGACAGGGGAGGAACCGAATTTTCTTCCTTTCCTTATGGATCCTGTGTCTGCTTTGGCCCAGCAGCTGCAGTCTCTGTCTTTGGAGGTTGCGGACCTTCGGTCGGCTTTACAGGGCCCGCAACCGCAAAATGGTGTCTTGGGGAATCAAGCATTGGGTCAGGCCAGACCTGAACCTAAGGTTGCCCTCCCTGACAGGTTTTCAGGAGGTAGAGATAAGTTTACTGTGTTCAAAGAGGCCTGTAAATTATATTTTAGGCTTAGGCCTTATTCCACTGGTGATGAGCAGCAGCGTGTAGGAATTATTATGTCGCTACTGCAGGGAGATCCCCAGTCCTGGGCTTTCTCTCTGCCACAGGACTCTACTTGTCTCCGCTCTGTGGATGAATTTTTTGACGCCCTGGGCCTCATATATGATGACCCTGACCGTGTCGCTTTGGCTGAATCCAGGTTACGCCATCTCCGCCAGGGGACTCGGTCGGCGGAATCATATTGTTCTGAGTTCCGCAGGTGGGCTACGGACACGAAGTGGAACGATCCGGCACTCGGAGTCACTTTTGTCAGGGTCTTTCGGAGAGGCTGAAGGACGCTCTGGCGGTTTATGAGACCCCTCCGTCCCTGGAGGCGGCTATGTCGTTAGCTATTCGTATGGATAGACGCCTCCAGGAGCGGAGGGGGAGACCTCCTGTTACTGGGAGCCATTCTCGTGGTGATTCCTGGTTACCGGGAGGTCACGCGGAGAGTGAGTCGTTCCTCCCGAGTGCGGAGGAACCGATGCAGCTGGGAGGTGCGGCGGCCTCGAGGTTCTCCGCCGGTACCTCCCGGGGCAAGGGGAAGGGGGTCTGTTTTTTCTGTGGGAAAGGGGACCATTTTATTGGGGCCTGTCCCTACACCCCTACACGGACTGGGGGGCCTGGACCTTCTGTGACTATGGGGGGTGTGGAGGTGGTCGAGCGGGAGGTGTGTGTATCCTCCATTTGTACTTCCCGTTTCCTCCTAAGTGCGGAGGTGGCGCTGGAGGGCACAACGGAGGGTATTTCTGTGTTTGTGGATAGTGGTGCGGGGGTCAGCATGGTGGATGCTCAGTTTGTAGACGCTCATGGGCTTAACTGCTGTTTATTGTCTCGCCCCATCCGTATCTATGCCATCGACTCAGCACCTCTTGCTCAAGGTAGTCTCACACATATCGTACATGACATTAAGTTGACGGTTGGATCCCAACATCAAGAGACGATATCTTGCTATGTTCTAGACGGTCTCCCCGCTCCCATTGTCCTGGGCTTGCCATGGTTGATTAAACATAATCCCGTAGTGGATTGGCAGTCCCGGGACATTGTGGAATGGAGTGATTTTTGTTCTGAGAATTGTTTGGTTACCTCGTTTTCGGTGGTGTCTGCGGTATCTCTGCCCCCGTTCCTATCGGAGTATGAGGATGTGTTCTCAGAGAAGGGGTGCCAAGACCTGCCCCCCATCGGGCATACGATTTCCCAATCAACCTCGTTCCCGGAGTTAAACTGCCCAAAGCTAGGATGTTTGCTATATCGGGTCCGGAAAGACAGGCGATGAAGGATTTCATTTCCGAGAGTCTGCAGTCGGGTCACATCAGGCCCCTCAACCTCGCCGGTTGCGGCTGGTTTCTTTTTTGTTAAGAAAAAAGATGGGGGCCTCCGTCCTTGCCTGGATTTCCGGGAGTTGAATCGGATTACTGTCCGTGATCCGTACCCCCTCCCTCTGATTCCTGATTTATTCAGTCAGGTAGTGGGTGCTAAATGGTTCTCCAAGTTGGATTTGAGGGGGGCCTACAACCTGATTAGGGTCAGAGAGGGGGATGAATGGAAGACGGCATTTAATACCCCGGACGGCCATTTTGAAAGTCTCGTAATGCCGTTCGGGCTCACTAACGCCCCTGCGGTGTTCCAACACTTTGTCAATGACATATTCCATCATTTGGTGGGTAGATTTGTGGTTGTTTACTTAGATGATATCTTGATCTATTCCCCCGATTTGGAGACGCATCAGTCCCCATGTCAAGCAGGTGTTACAGGTATTACGAGACAATAAGCTGTATGCTAAACTCGAGAAATGTGTCTTCGCCGTTCAGGAGGTACGGTTTTTGGGGTACCTCCTGTCGCCATTGGGTTTTCGGATGGATCCGGAAAAAGTCCGGGCGGTGTTGGACTGGGAACAACCGGACAATCTACGGGCATTGCAACGTTTTTTGGGGTTTACCAACTTTTACCGTAAATTTATTCGGAACTATTCGGTGCTGGTGACGCCTCTTACGGACATGACTAGGAAGGGGACCGATTTTTTCCGATGTGGTCGGAGTCTGCTCGCCAGGCTTTCTCCTCCCTAAAGCGTTGTTTTGTTTCCGCACCTATTCTCCGTCAGCCCGATCTTTCTCAGCCCTTCGTTGTGGAGGTGGATGCGTCTGAGGTGGGGGTGGGGGCTGTATTGTCGCAAGGCCCTTCGCCTGGGAAATGGGTGCCCTGCGCGTTCTTCTCCAAGAAGTTGTCGTCGGCCGAGAGGAATTATGATGTCGGTAATAGGGAGCTGTTGGCTATTAAATTGGCTTTTGAGGAATGGCGTCACTGGTTGGAAGGGGCTGTCCATCCCATCACGGTTATTACCGACCACAAGAACCTGTCTTACCTTGAGTCCGCCAAGCGTCTCAATCCCCGGCAGGCCCGGTGGTCCTTGTTTTTCACGAGATTTAATTTTACCGTCACTTACCGTCCAGGGGTTGAGAACGTGAAGGCTGATGCATTGTCGCGTAGTTTCCCGGGTGGTAGTGCTCATGAAAGTCCCGTTCCCATCTTACAGGAGGGGGTGGTTGTTTCTGCTCTTTGCCCTGATCTGGAGGGGGAGGTGTTGAAGGTCCAGGGGGGCGCCCCTGCCTCCTGTCCTTCTGGGAGACTGTTTGTGCCATCATCTTTGCGTCTCAGAGTGCTGTCAGAGCATCACGACTCCGTATTGGCAGGGCATCCCGGCAGTAGGGCCACCTTCGATCTTTTATCTCGTCGCTTTTGGTGGCCGGGGTTGAGGAAGGACGTAGCGGAATTCGTATCTGCCTGTAGTGTGTGTGCACGGGCTAAGGTTCCGCATACCCGTCCGGCTGGTTCTCTCTTGCCATTGTCTATTCCTGAGAGGCCATGGACACATGTGTCAATGGATTTTATCACCGATCTTCCGGCGTCTGCAGGCAAGACGGTAGTGCTGGTAGTGGTTGATAGGTTCAGTAAGATGGTTCGCTTTGTGGCACTGCCCGCGCTTCCTAATGCTCGGACACTGGCACAGGTGTTTGTAAGTGAGATCGGGAAGCTTCATGGAGTTCCCTCCGAGGTGGTTTCTGATCGTGGTACTCGTTTGTCTCCAAGTTTTGGAAGGCTTTTTGTGCACGTTTAGGAATTGCCTTGTCCTTCTCTTCTGCTTTTCATCCTCAGTCTAATGGGCAGACCGAACGTATGAATCAAAATTTGGGCTTATCTGGGGGTTTTTTTGTTTTGGACAATCGGGGGAACTTGGGCGGTTATTTCCCCTTTGGGCCCAGTTTCCCCTTTTAATAGTCTTCGGGGAGTCCATGGAAAAGTCCCGTTCTTCGGGATATGGGTTTCATCCTCGTTTGGTACTTTTAGTGGTATTTAAAAAATTTCCCGGGGGCCGATTTACCTTCCCCCCGGGGTTTCAGGGGACAGGTGTTAATTTAAAAAGGTAAATGTTCGGACCCCGGTCCCACTTTTTGTGAATCATTTTTCTACCAAATTAAATTAAGGTTGCCCTTTAATTTGGGGGCCCCCTTTTTGGGCCCTTTTCCGATGGTTTTAACCCGTGGGTTTTTTGCCCTTGTCCCCCCCCTTTTTAAAAAAATTTTAATGCCCTAAACCCGGGCCGTGAACCCTTTTCCTTTTTTCCCCCCAAAATTGGTAGGGGGAAAATTTAATCTAAAATTTTTTTTTCCTCGGTTTTTTAATTTTGCATGGGGGGGGAGGGGGAGGGAAGGATTTTTGCCCTGGAAGTTTCCCCCTAGGCTGGGGCCGGTTTTTTTCCCCCCTAAATTTATAGTTTCCGGGGCCCTGTGGGGGGGGGAGGGTATTAAAAGGGGGGGGGGTGGGCCCCCGGCAAGGTCCGCGTTTGGGAAACCATTTTTTTGGCTCCTTTTAGGGGAAAACCCTTTTTTGAAAAAGAAGGGATGTAAACCCCTTAGGGGGGGGCTTTAAGGTTTGTGGGTTGGTTTCTTCCCTATTTTCCCCGGGAAAGAGGTTTTTCTTTAAGGGTTTTTTTAACCCTTTGGGGGGTTTTCCTTTTTGGGGAAAATTTTCAAAGGAATTTGGGGGGAATTTTTCCTTTCAAGATAAATGTTTTCTTTTTTATTTTTGGTTTTTGGTTTTTTTTTTGTTTTGGGGGGGGTCCCCCCTTTATTTGATAATTGCTAAAAAAAAGGGGAGGTTTTGGTCGGCGGTTAGGAAAAATTTAGGGACCCCAGAAGGGCCCCGGGAAAAAACTAGGGGTCACCCTTTCCCCTTTTTTCCCCGCTTTGGGATTTTCCCCCCTCTTTCCTCCGGGGGTTTTCCCCCCCTTCCCGGTGGGTAACCCCAACTTTTTTACCTTTCAAGATAAAAAAATGCTTTTTTTCTATTTTGAAAAAATTTTAAGACATTCCAAAACATCCTGTTAGTCAAGTCCCCTTTTTTTTTCCAACAAAACTTTATTTTGGGTTTTTTTGGGGTTGGGATTTGGCGGGCTTTTTTTCGGGGGGAAAGTAATTCTAAATATTTAAATTAAAAATTAAATGAACAAAAAAAATTTTAATATTGGCTTTAAAAAACCCCCCTTTTTAAAAGTGCCAAATTGTTTTGCGTTTCCTTAAAAAAAAGTTTTCTCTTGTCTTAAAAAAAAAAAGTTTTTACATTTTGCCCCGTTTTATTTTTTGCAAAATTATTTATCTTTTTTAATTAGTTGTGAAAAAATAAAATTTTTCGGCCGTGTTTGGAGTTTGGGGTTTTTGTTGGTAACTTTTTCGAAAAAATTAAAATGGGGATCAAATTAAAAAGGGAAATTTTTTTCCTTTAAGTTCAAAAAATTTTCTTCCTTTTCCCCATGTATAAGTTTTTTTAACCAAAAAAAATTTGGTTTTGTTAAACCCCCTTTTTTTTAATTAAAAAATGGGGAATAAATAAAAAGGAATTTGGTTTAAGGGGTTCCCAAACCTTTTACCTTATACTTAACCCCGGGGACGTCACACTTCTTATTTGCTAAGGTTTTTGTAAAAAATAAAAATTTTAAAAACCTTTTCTAAAACTTTTACCCTATTGGGGGTTTTAAAAAAAAGGGGGGGAAAAATTGGCCTTGGCTACAAAAATATAAAAGGTTTTAGTCAAAATTTTTTTTTTTAGGGCCCCCCTACCTTACTTTTTAAATCTTTAAAAAATTTTTAAAAGTCAAATTAAAGGGGAAAATGAAAAAAATAAAACCCAAAAAGGGGTAAACCCTTTAAAAAAATTTAAATTTTTCAATTTTTTTTACTTAGAGGCCGTCAAACCCCAAAAAAGACGGAAAGGGGTTTTACTCCCTCCAGAAATTTTCCCCCAAAAAAGTCAGTCCCCCTGAAAAACAATGTAGGGGGAATTTGGGGTAACCATTTGGTGAGGGAAAATTTTTTGAAAAAAAAAAAAATTTTATTATTTTATTTTTAAAATTTTTTTTAAAAAAAAACCCTTTTCAAAAAAAAAAATCAAAGGGAAATTTTTTTCCTTAAGAATAAAAAGGTTTTTTAAAAAAATTGATTTAAATTCACTTTTTGGGGGGTTGGTTTTTTTTTCCTAATTTTTAAAAATTTTATTCCCCCCCTTTTCTTATTTTTAGTTTTGCCCCCCAAACGGGGTTTTTTCCTTTTTTTCTAGTCTAGACCTATAAAAAGTTCCAATTTAGTAAAATGTCTTTTTTTTTTTTTAATGGGTTGGGAAATTCTTTAAATTATTTTCAAAGGGGGCTGTGTTCGAGAAAAAAAAAGAAATAGGGGGTTTTAAGGCAAAATAAAGGTAATGAAAGGTGTTTGGGCCCGGGTAAGGGCCCCAATCCCAAAAGGTCTCAAATTTTTTTAATGATTATCCCCTTTTATTTTCCCCTTTCCCCTAAGGCCTCATTAATTTTGTCCTTTTCTTATAACCCCCCCAAATTTTAAAAAATCAGCCAAAGGTAAAAAGGAAACCAATTTTCCCCTATTAATTGCTTGGGGCCCCAGCTAAATTTAAACCAAAGGTTTTATTAGTTTTTGGGAAAATTTTAAGGGGTTTTAAGGGTCCTGTCACCTCCAAAAAGCCATAAAAAAATGCCCAGCCTCCAATATAATCTCAATCTTTTTCCAAAAGCATTTTAAATGGATTTAAAAATTTTATACTCCCTCTTAATTTTAATTAGTAAGCTTTTTTTGTTTTTTTGGTAAAACACCATTGAAAACTTCAAAAATTTAAACCGCCAATTTTTTTTAAAGGGGAAAACACCAGGAAGAAAAAGGGTTTTAAACAAGGGAAAAGAGGGGGGGACCCCTCCAGGGGCATCGTTTTTAAATTCCAAACGGTTTAAACCCCCGTTTTGTCCGCCCTTTTTTGGGTTTTGAAAAAACCCCCCTTATGGGCTGTTTTAAATTTTGAAAATTTCTACAAAATTTTTTTTAAAAATTTTTAAGACCCTTTTCAGCACCAGCTTTTTTTAAAGGGAAAAAAGGAAAAATGCCTTTCCCTGGTTTTCCTTCAAAATTTTTTAAAAACATTTAATTTTTATTCTTTTTTCAAAAAAATTCCCGGTTGCTCAAAGGGGTTTTTTGGGGTGTAGTTTTTTTTTTTTTTTGTTGGTGACAGTGGGCCCCTTTCCAATGGGTTTTTCCCAAAAAAAAATTCTTAAATTTTTGTAAAATTATGCTTCTTAAAAAAAATCCAAGAACAAAATTGGCCCTTTTTTTTTGGATCCCCCATAATTGGTCGATTTATTGAATCCCATTTTTTTTGAAGCTGGGGCTTGTTTTTCCCCCCCCGAAATGTTATTTTTATTTGTTTTTTTTCTCCCGGGAAAACCATTTTTTTTTAATTGTTTCCCATTGTTCCCGTTTTTAAAATTTTAAAAAAAATTTTATTTTTAATTTGATTCCCACTTTGCCATTCAAAATTTTTTTTTTTTTAAAAAACCCCCTCAAATCATTTATTGTTAAAAAATGGGGCCCAAAAATTTTTTCCCCATTGAAAAAATTTAAAAATGCCCTTTTTCTTTTTTGTCCTGACCCTTTAATTACCTATCCAAAAATTTCACCCAAAATTGGTCATTTTTTCATAAGGTAGTTTTAAATTTTTGAAAACAAGCCAAGTCAAATAAACTATGGTTTCATGAAAAGTTTTTTTTACTTGAAGGTTTTTTAAAGGAAGTAATTTTTTTAAAACTTTCGGGGAAAAATTCGCCTTTTTCCAAAAATTTTTTGTTTTAAATTTTTTTCAAAAATTTTTTTTGAAAAAATGGTTTGTCATTTTGTGACTTGATTTCGAAAATGGGCTTTGCCTTTACGAAAATGATTAAAAAAATACAAAAATTTTTAAAAAAAAATTAAAAACATTTAAATTCCCCTTTTTTTAATTAGGTCAATTTATAAAATACAAATAAATAAAATTTCTTTAAAATAAAAAAAAATACCATAAACATTTAAAAAATGTTTGAAGAAAAAAAATAAACGAAAAAAGGGGAAAGGGTTAATTTTTTTAATTTAAAAATATCCCCCACACATTTTTTAAATTGTTTATATTTTTTTGGGGGGAAAAATTTTTTAAAAGAAAATTTTTGTCAGTTGGGGAAAAATTTTTGGTTTGGGTTAAAACCCCCAAATTTTCAAAAAATTTTAATTTCCAAAAAAAATCACCCCAAAGTTAACCAAATTTCCCCCTCTTTTTTCCTTTTTTGGTTCTTTTACGCTCAGGCAGGTTTAATTTTTTTTTTCGAACGCTAAAATTCAAAATTAAATGCAAACAAATTTCCCGTTGGGCTAAAAAAAAACTTTGTCCAAATAAAGGGGCCCTAAAGTTTTTAAAAAGAACATTAAGTCAGCAGGTAACCCCCAAAGGAAAAAGCATTCCCCTAAGTCAGGCCTCCCCGGCCAAAAAAATCACCCCTTTCAAATATCAGGGGTTTTAAAAAAATAAGGGCGGGGCAGTGGAAAAGGGGGGGGGGGGTCGCTTTCCCGGGAGATCCCAAGCAAACCCCCAATCTTTTTTTTTTTAGGGGCTTTTGAAATTTAAAGGGTTTTCCGTGGAAACCCCTAACAGATGCCAAGGCCCCCCTTTTTTTAATGACACCATTTGACCAAAAAACCTTTGGGATTTTATGAACCCCCCGGGCCGTGGGGGACCGAAAACTGGGAAGCTTTAAAAGTCAAGGGTTTGGGGAACCCTGGCCGGTGGAAAATGGGAGATTTTTTTAAATTAAATTGTAGCCCCCCCTTGGGGTTTGGGAAAATTGGGGTCTTTTTTCCCTTTGGGGGGGATTTTGGGGGGGTTTGTACCCCCGGGGACCGGGCCCCCGGTAGAAAAAATTTTTGAATTATAATTTTTGGGGGAGGTACCAAAAAAAAATTTAAAAAAATTTTATTTTAATTTTAATTGGATCAAAGGGGAAAAGGGCCCCCAAAAAATGGAAATTGGTCAAGTGAAATTTTCATTGATTTCCCTTTTTTCCCTTATACCCCCTTTTTCCCCCTTTGTTGCCCAGCCCCAGGGCTCCATTTTTTTTCCCCCAAAATTCAAAATAACAACCCCTCGGCAGGGTTTTTGGGAACTCACCTAAACTGGGTTTTGGGGCCCCCCTGGGTGGTGGGACATTTTTTGTTGTTACCCACTGGGGGTTTTGTTGTACATTTTCCCCCCCTAAAGGGGGAATGACTTCAAAGGGTCAAGGTAATTCGTTTAATTTTTAAAAACATTTCCTAAATCGGATTTCCAAAAATTTTATTTAAATAATAAATGTAGGCCGTGCTAATTTTTTGGCCCTTTTTTTTTGGGGAAAAAATACAAAGATTCTTTAAAAAAACTTTTTTGCTCCCCATTGTCCCAAGAATTTTTTTGGGGGGGGTTTTGACAAAAACCTTTAAATTTTTAAATGTATTGTTTTTTCTGTTGGTTTATGGGGGTTTTCTTTTAAAAGAATTTCTTTGTTTAAATGCTTTTATTTACATGTTGACCCGATAGGGCCCTTTAAATTTTTTTAAAAAAAGGGGGGGGGAAAAGGGTTTTTTTTTTTAAAAAAATAAAAACCCTTTTTTCGTTTTTCCCCTTTTAAAAAAGGAATTTTTTTTAGCCACCAATAATAAGAGGCCCAAAATTTTTCAAAAATTCCCCCGGGAAAAAATAGACTGGTTTAAAAAAAAAAATTTATGATTTTATTCCGGGCAGTTTTTAAAGAAAATAAAAGGGACAATTTTTAAAGTTTTAACCCAAAAAAAGCTCTTTCGGTTAAGGTTTGGGGGGGAACCAAATTGGCCCCAGATATTTGCCTGTTTCTTGTTTTTTTCACAAGGAGGAAACCCCAAAAGGGGGGGAAAATTTTCCAAACAAAGGTTCAAAAATTTTTTGGGTCCCCCAAGGGGAAAAAGGGTCCCATTTATATTCGGAAACCCCTTGGAAAATTTTTTCCCCCACCCATATCCCCGGGTTCCAGAGAAAGGTGGCAAAAGGGAAAACCCCAAAGGGGGGGCGGGGAAGGGAACGGAAAAGGGGCCCCGATGGGACAAATGAAAACAAAAAAAATTTGGACAAAACAGTAAGACAAACATCTTTTCCCTTTTTTAAACCCTTTTTTTTTTGCTTTAAATGGGGAAATTAGGTGGGCAAATTAAAAAGGAGTTCCAAAGATATGAAAAATTTTTTTTCCCCTTTCCCGATTAAAAAATTTAAAAAAAATTAAAAATTAGATGTAATGCTTGGGGGGGGAAAAAAGGGGCCCCGGACTTTCCAATAGGGAATTTTTGGGGTTAATTGGGGTTTCAGACCTTGGACTTTTTTAACCTTTAAAATGGGGTAAAGGAACCAAAAACCCCCCCCCCCCTTCCTCCCCATAAGCATTGTAATGTCCTACCTTTTTTCAAAACCCGGGGGGGTTCTTTTTCAATTTTTTGATTTTGGGGTTTTAAGAAATTTTAAACCCCAAAAGGGGGCCCGTGGGGTTTTTTCCCCAATTCTAGAGGGGGGGGTCCCAAACAAAAGGGGGAGCTTGCCCAATTAAAGGGGGTTAAGGGGATATTTTTAATTTTCTTGTAAAAGTTTAAAAAACCAATATGAAAATTGTTTACCTAAAAAGTGGGAAGGGCATCAATTTTTTTACAAAATTTTTTTTTAAAAAATTTTTTTAAAGAGCCGTTTTTTTTTGTTGTTTAATGACCAAAACAAAAAATAATAAAAAGATGATTGCAATAACAAATTAAAAAATCATTTTTTAATATTTGCATTGGTATTATTTGGGACAAAATTTTTTTCCCAAAATTTTTTTTTTTTCCCTTAAAAATTAAAAATTTTATATTTGGTTTTTCCCCTATTTTTTTAAGGGAAAAAAAATTTGGTTAATAAATATTTTTTGCATTTTTTTAGGCAAAACTTTTGCAATTAAATTTAAATAAAATTTATTTTTTATGGAAACATAAAAAAGCTCTACTAGTAAAATTTTTTAAAAAAAAAATTGTAGGGGATTTCTTTTTAGGGGTTTTATTTTGGGGGAAAGCCCCATTAAAAAGCAAAAAAAGGCCCCATTTTTTAATTTTTAGTGTGTTGTTTTACTTATAGGCAATTTTTTTTTAAAAATTTTTTAAACCAAAATTCCCCCTGGGACCCTTTCCCTTTAAAGTTCGTTTTAAAAACCCCCCCCCTTTAAAATTTTTAACAAAAAAAAATATTAAAAAGATGGTTGCGTAGACTACGTTGTGTATGGCCCCAAAAATTCAGAAAAATGACCTTTTTTTTTTTGGGGGAAAAGTCAAAATTGAGCCCAAAATTTTTTTCCTTTTTTTGGGCAAGGATAGGATATTCATTCGCAATCTGGACCTCTTGCCCCCCCAGACAAATCTAAGGATCATAGATTGCATTTTGGAGAGGAAGCCTCTATCCAATAGAACAGGAACTGTCTGAAAAGTATATGAGTCGGGGCAAGACATCCATCTTGACTACGTTTATTCTCCCGAACCAGGATAGCTTTAATTGTCTATAGGAGGTAAATGCCGATTCCGCGTTAGTCAAAAGGGGTTAATAATTTATATTGAATATTTGTTTAAGATCTTTTGGTATAAGGACTCCCAAGTACTTAATGGCTTCTACTTTCCATTTAAATGGGAACTGTTTAGATAGATGAGAAACCAATTCTCCAGGCAAAGAAATATTGAGTGCCTCGGTTTTGGAGCAATTCACTTTAAAGTTGCTCAATTGTCCGAACCGTTCAAACTCCATTAAGACCGAAGGGATGGAGATCAGGGGCTGGGAGATGTAAAGTAGCAGGTCATCTGCAAATAAGGCTAATTTGTGATGACTCTGTCCCAGCTTGACCCCATGGACGCATTCATTGGACCTAAGTGCAAAATATTTAACTATTATAGTGTCAATTCAAAAATCACCAAGAACACAATCAGTCATTTTTTCACAATTGCCCGTCAATAGTTTGAATTTGATATAAAGAAACATAGTCTTGTAACATCTCAAATGAAAGCTGTTACTGTTCTGAGTAAAATGATGCCTCTCCCACTTCATTATCTTATTTCTAGCCTGAGATAAAAAAAATGTAAAGTCATACCAGGCCAAAATTCACCCTTTTTTTAAACTTTAAAAATCTGTAAAAAATTAACTGATGAAGAAAAAAATTCCAAACTTTTAATTTGTAATTAACTAAAGTAGTACTTCATAAAGGAAAAAAAAAAATAAAATCTAAAGATGTCAGGTAAAAAAAAATATTCATATTTAGATCACTTGATATGGAATGACCCATTGACGCTATTAATAGTAAAATATGTTAAAATATGATCCCATTGCGATCCCAACTTGAAATTTGGTACAGATGTGGCTAAGAGCAAAGCAGACACATGGGCAGTTTTTGAAATATTTAAAGCGCGCCGATTTTTCGGAAATGCGTTTTAGAGTTTTGCGCTTGCGATCACATGGGTAAAATATTAACAAAGATCCTCTTGTGACATATCTGATGAAAGCCTGGACAGTTCTGAGTAGATTGGTGTTTATTTTGTTTCTCTATCTTATTTCTAGCCCGAGATATGATAGAAAATGTAAAGCCATACCAGGCCAAAATTCGCACTTTTTTAAAACTTTAAAAATCTGTAAAAAATTAACTGATGAAGAAAAAAATTCAAAACTTTTTTTTTGTAATTAGATAAAGTTGTTCTTCATATAGAAAAAAATTTTAAAAAATCTGAGGACGTCAGGGAAAAAAAATATTCATTTTTGGATCACTTGACATGGAATGACCCATGT